>APFE030774414.1:111698-131226 GCA_000404065.3 Pinus taeda
TTTAATGGGTTGGGTATCGAATATTGTTCCTGTTAACAAAAAGCAAGGAATAATAATAATATGTATTGATTATAGCGATATTAATCGAGCCTGTCCAAAGGAAAATTATCCAACTCCCTATATCAATCAAATAATTGATGATTGTGCCGACAGTGAAATGTTCTCCTTTATGGATGGATTTTCTGGTTACAATCAAATTAACATACTCCCTGCTGATCAACCAAAAACGACTTTCATTTGTCCATGGGGGACCTTTGCTTATTACAAATTACCTTTTGGGTTGAAGAACGCCAGAGAAAATTTTCAAAGGGCTATGTCTTACGCATTTCACGACATCAAGCACATTGTGCAACCTTATCTCAATGATTTACCTGCTCATTCATTACGTAGAGCCGATCATCTCACTCATTTACAAGCCATATTTATGAGATGTAGGCATTATCGAATAAGGTTGAATCCACACAAATGTGTTTCCTGTATAGAAATGGGTCACTTACTGGGATTTGTTATTTCAAAAGATGGCATTCGTGTCGATCCCTCGAAGGTTGAAGCCATTGTTAAATTATCTCCGCCTTCGACTCTTTGCCAACTCGAAAGTTTGCAAGGGAAAGCAAAATTTTTACGTCGATTCATTCCTAACTACTTCGAGATAATGAAAGGTTTTACCAGGTCATTGAAATAGAACACTCCATTATTTTGGGATGAGATAGCACAGAAATCTTTTGATGCACTTAAACACGCGTTGACCCATGCACCGTTATTGCATCCTCCCAACTACAACCATGATTACTTTTTGTACCTCGCCGCTTCTCATTCCACCATTGGAATGGTTTTAGTTCAGGAAGATGAATTCAATGCTGAACATGTGATTTACTATCTTAGTCCAACTTTGAATCCAACTGAGCTTAAGTATTCACATGTGGAGAAATTGGCTCTGGCAGCTGTTCAAGCTGTCCAGCGATTTCGTTACTACATTCTACTATGCAAAACCACAGTACTTTCTGACTGTAACCCTATGATGTATATTTTGACTAAACAATTGCTAGGGGACAAGTATTCCAAATGGATTGTTATCCTGTAGGAATTTGACCTGGAATTTGAAAATTCCAAGTCAAAGAAGCCTTTGGTTTTTGCAGAGTTAATGTGTGACTTCCCGCATATTGATACAGAAACTGTGGCAGAAGAATCCCTTGTGGATGACTCTTTGTTTCTTATTAGTACTCTTGATCCTTTGTATGGGGATATAATTGTCTATCTCCAAACCCAATCTTTTCGGCCTAAAATTTCATGATTTCAGTGAAATAAAATCCATTTCCAATCCCAACAATACAAAATTGTTAGAGATACACTCTATCGTCGTGGGGTGGATTCCGTTTTCCATCGTTGTTTAACTCATGAGGAAGATGAAAAGGTTCTCAGTGACTGTCACTTTGGAGCATGTGGCGGTCATATGTTTGGGTATGCCACAACCCAAAAGATATTGCGCACTGGTTATTTCTGGCCATCCTTATTTAAAGATTGTATCAATGCAGTCCAGAAATGCCACAATTTCCAAGTTTTTGATCGAAAGATGTGTGCTCCACCTGCTCCTCTCCACCCTATCATTATCGTTCGTCCTTTCGCAAAATCGGGTATCGATTTTATTACATGTAACCCTCACTCGGCTGGGGGGCATGCGTATATTATCCTTGCGGTAGGTTATTTTACCAAGTGGGCCGAGGTGATGCCTACATTTTCGGCAGACGGCAAAACTGCTGCTATTTTCATTTTCAATCATGTAATTGCTAGGTTTGGTGTTCCTCAAGCGACTATCGTTGATTATGGGAGCCATTTCTGAAACATCATGATGACAGAGCTAGCAAATCAACTTGGCCTGTTTCATGATAGCTCTACTCCATATTACCCATAGGCTAATGGTCTGGTTGAGGCAATCAACAAAGTTCTAGTCACCATGATCCGACGAATCATTGTATTCATCGGTCGAATTGGCATAACATGTTATTTTCAGCGCTTTGGGTGTACTGAACCTCAGTCAAAATATCAACAGGGTTCACTCCTTTTCAACTCGTTTACGGGTTGGAAGCCGTGTTACCCATTGAATGCAAAATTGCGTCATTGCAAATAGCCATAGAATTACTTCCAGCCACTTCTGAGGAGGAAAAACGTTTGTTGTACTTAGCTCAATTAGATGAGAATCAACATGATGCTGCTTTAGCAATCGAGACTCACGCAAAAAGGATAAAAGCTCAGTATGATCGAAATGTTACACCTCGTAATTTTTCGGAAGGGGACCTAGTTTTATTATACAATCGCTAACGATAAGCTAGGTGTTGGAAAATTCGTACCCATGTGGCATGGTCCTTTTGTTGTTAAGCGAAAACTGGCTAAAGGGGCCTATGAATTAGTAGATTTTGACGGTGTCTCTTTAGGTAAGCCTAGAAATGGGCTATACCTGAAAAGATATTATGCTTAAAGTTTGGTGTGCAGATTCTGGTTAGAATAGATTTCTTTCTAGTTGGTGTGTTTTAGATGAGAAAGTGTGCCTAGTTTAGAGAGTGTTTTGTTGTTATTCCTGCTTATCCTGGTTTTACTCTTGATATTGCAGACGTCGGCATCTTCCCAAACATATATCAGTTTTGCTGATGGTGCCTGTCGTAGTACATGGAATATTTCTTCCGTAGCTTGGGTTAGTATCTATGCATGGGGTAAGCCTTGGTCAAACAATGAATAACATTGCAGAGTATAGTGCAGTAATTGAGTTATTATTTGAATCCATCTCATTTGGGATTCAGAGTTTGATTGTAAGGTTAGATTCTGAACTTGTTGTATTTCAGCTTAACAGAGTTTATGCCATTAGAAATCCAGTTTTATTAAGATTATTTTTTAGAGTTCGTCTCTTGGAACGTGAATTTGACTACATTGAATATCAACATATTCCAAGATATTTAAACACATTAGCAGATGCAGTTGCTTCTCAAATGTTAAATAGACATTTACAATGATCAAGATAGTAAATTTAAAAGCATTCCATAAACATGTTATACAAGATAACTAGTAATAGTAATAGCATAGAAGTGTGTCAAAACATACATCGTCTTTGATCATAGGTTGAAAAACACCTTATGATTGGCAACAATGATAGCACAAAAAGATATAAATGTCATATGAAGTCTACAAAGGCAATCATCATATCCCTGATGATGATTACGATAAGAAACCACTTCTCGGGCTACCCTACAAAGGAACCTCCTAAAAGGTCTGGGGACCCCAATCACATAGCGCTGAAGCCTAAGAGGAATATCATCTATGCTAGTCTCTGGAATATCTATTATTAAGCACTCTAGATGACTCTCCAATTTGGCCAAGGTCTCTGTTGATTGGTTCTGTGCGGCCAGTGCTACAGCAGCTGGGTGTCTTCTCTCTTAAGGTGAGAGAGCGGCTGGTCGCCATGGACCCACATTTGCATTTAAAACTTTTTACTATCAGTTTTTGGACAATTTAAAAAGAAAAAAAATATATCTATAATTTAGAAAATGTTGAAAACAATTTTACCTCTATCATCCCATTGCTCTCTTGGTGGAAGAGGCATGTTTGTATCACCACGATAATCCATCCCAGCATATGGAAAGTCCTATATCACAAAAATTTGGTTTCCCAACCAACGAAAATACACAGGTGAGAATCGAACAACCTCGGTGCCCTCCTCAGGATGGCGGGCCATGACTGCAACCCAACGCATAATCCCGGGATCTCGGGGAAGTCCAGCCTCAACAGTAAGTTGTTGTGGAACCAACATAGGTACCCTCTCTAGGGCAAAGCTCACAACTAAGTAACCATATCAAAAGTTCTTTAGTTGTCCATTCTTTGCCCTACTTAGTTGGCCTTTCACGTTGGCCAACACAACATAGCACCAGTTGATGATGGTTCCTCGGAAGCAGTCTACTGCCATGCGCATCTGGGAACCGGTAGCTAAATGTAATGCTGCGCTTCTGCACAGTTTGGTGACAGTAAATGTGATCACTTTAAGTTCAGGACGGATGATGGTTTTAACATCTATCTGTTTTTCTGCAGTTTGGACATTGTAAAACTCTAGTTGGAGACTAGTGACAGACTGGCCACCTGGCCTAGATCTGAATAGAGATAATCCTTCACCTCTCTTTGGCAAACCATTCAAAAAATAAATATCCTCTGGCTTGATTTCGAGCCGGTGTCCTCCAATGATGAAACACTTTTCCTATGTGCTCCACATGTCTACCAGCCATTGTAGAAGGTCTACCTGTGCCCTCATGCCAGGTATGGCCCTAAATTTCAGTATTTTGCATGCTCTTAAAACCTGTATTGAAGGTAGATGGAGTAATTTGGCTTGATCCACATATTCATGTTCTCTTTCCCGCCAAATAAGCATCTTATCTATCTGCATTGCAAAATAGGCAGTTCAAAATTTTGTGATTTCAAAACATTTGGGCAGAAATGAGAAATTATAGGGTTTCAAAATGCGTTTCACAGGGTCCGCACCCGCCGTGTTAGGGATAGTGCATAGGTTCGCACTCGTCCTTAAGGGTAGGTGTGGGACCCCGACTGTTTCGTTTGTACGAAAAAGTTGGGGTTCGCGGGGTATACATGCTACGCCTGCACAACCACCGTGAGGGATTTTTAACCATAATTTTTCTCAAAAAATTAATTTTAAATCCCTAAAAATGAAAATGAAATGGATGAAATGCAAGTCAGGGATGATGTGGATTACCTGGAGAGGATGGTTCTCGATTCCAGAGGTCAGATTTTCCACAATATTCACAGGAAGTTTTCTTACCAAAAGCTCTTACTTTTTACTCCAAAGCCAAACAGTGAAAATGAACTTGCAAAAGCCCTTTTTATAAGATTTTTTGAATAAATGAATTTTTAATTTCTTTATTTCTCACTTTAAAAAGGTCACTTTTGGTACATTTTTATTGATTTTTAAACAGATATGAGTAATGTTTGTAGTTTTTGTGCAGAATATTGGGTGTTCTTTTCTGACTCGTAAAATATGAAAAGATTGCCGAGTTTTTATTTTTAGACTTGTTAAAATGGAATTAAAAGGACAGTCCACTTACAACTATTTTCTGACTGTATAAACATGAAAAGATTGCTAGACTTTTGTCATTTCAAGTTCGATATTGGTAATAAAACGGTGTGCTTTCGATCATTTTTTTACTTTTTCAGATTGAAGGCACTAATTATGAAAATTACTCCTTGATCATAATGGTGAACCAGTTCTCTCAAGTATTATTTTATACTTTTTCAGGCTTGGGAGACACAAATTTACGAAAAAGGAAAACCATGGAGTTTTCTTAAGTTTTTCTTCTGACTCCCTAAATTTGAAAAACACCGAGTTTCTCCTATACTGGACTCGTTAAAATTTAACAGTAAAGGACCTGTTCAATTACAAACAGGAATGAACCACTCCTTCTTAGGGTTCTAATCTTAATCTAAGTTGGACCCATCTTAAGGATGAGCTTATAACCAAGAAAATTTTATCCTCCTCAAGCTTATCAAGAATAAAGAGGTACTTGCCAGAAATGGTGGGGGAAAAGAGAGAAAAATGAACCTAATTGTTATACTTTATCTTTTGAAAAGCAGTCAACCACTCTTGAGCATGACACTTTTCATTCACCTGGGTTGGGAAATCCTTTTCCTAACAGTTAATCAAACCATATTGAAATTCTTCAGCCAATTTCCGGGTATTAGCTTTGGGTCAATTGTAACCAAACCATTTGCAGTGTCGTTATGTGTTCAAGAGGTGAGTTCAAATAAACCATTCATTTGCAAAATATTTGTCATCGATCTTGACCATCCTTGAGTTAGTCCTTGCCAAATATATTTCTTCAAACTTGATCTATGATTTCGTGTTGTGGGCTTACTTGCGATGGATTGCTTTCTATCGACTCCAACTCATTATCTAGAAAGATGATCTAGAAATCGTCAGTACCTTGGAATCTGCATGCCTCAATGGCAGGTTTCTCGCCTTTGACGACAGGTTGCATCATTGACCTTCGATCAAAGGATTATGTGATGTGTTCAACATTGACTCATTCATTCACATTTCATGGATTGTACTAAGTACTTTGAGGGCCATTGACATTACTGGTGGTTCCTCTCACACTTGTTAATGGTTTACATCATCGACCGGTAATCAAGTGGTTTCTACCATGTTCCACTTCAACACATTCATTTCACATGGATAGAATTGTACTAGTTTGGGAAGAAGAAATGAAGACCCTAGATCTAGTTTCCACCATCCAGGTTGCGAGGAATTTTGTTATTCATTATACAGTGTACTATTCATAAACAAATGGTTGCACCCATATTGTGTCTACATATGTCTATACTTGTGATGTATTACAAAATCATTCCTATATTAGAGCAGTTTAGATAGTTTCTAGTCAGTTTTGATCCTAGTATGGGAATTCCTACCTCAGCGATGATATATATATTATATATATATATATATATATTTATATATATATATATATATATATCTATATATATATATATATATATATATTATATATATATATATATATTTTATAGTTTGCATTGAATGTTTTTACAGGTCCCGACCGGGGTATCCACAGGAAGATCCTTGAAATGATAAAGTACTTCACTCTTCTTAGATGACAAAAACCATCCTCATATATTACAGACTTCGCACTTTAGGAGGCAATCTGTTACACAAAAAATTGTCACCATGACTTTCTGTAATCAATATGAGTCTATCACCACTCATACATACCTCCTTTGCAAGTCTTAAACCTCAGCTCTGCATATCAACTTTGAAAATCTCTAAAACTCTAGTTTCACACTTTCTCTTAGCATTACCTACGGTACTGCACCCATTGGTCATGTTCCCTGTGCACCTGACCGCTCTGTATCTGCATTTATGTGTGTGAACCCATGTAAAACTTAAAAAGGTGCAAGTTTATTCTTAAAAACTCACTTTGAGTCAATTCTGGAAGCTTCTAGAGGGAATCTTGCGCTGGCAAGTTCGCTCCTTGAGGGTGCATGCATCCCATTTCTTAAGGAGCTAACCCCTTGATGTGAGGAGCTTATCCCCTTGAAGAAGGAATTGATCCCTTCAATGGTGGACTTGTAACCTCCTTCCTTTGCACTATAAAATGAAGTTTTTGGCTGGTTACTTGGGAGGTTGAAAGTTGAATAGTTTTGAGGGTATATGCTGCTGGAACTTAGTCTTCCTAATTGAGATTTTGAGAGGAAAGATAACATACCTTTTAATCTCATTTGGGAGAGAGTGAGGCTTGTCAAAGTAGAGGAGATTCCTGCCTAGACCCTGGGAAGAGCTTGTACAGCATCAAGGCACCAAGGTTGTAATGTTCTTCTTTGTTAAAGTTAATACAATCAAGTTTATTTTTCTCAATGAGCTATGTTTAATGGTTTATTTCATAGATTCCTTGATCACTATGATGAACATGATTTATTATATTAGCTATGCAGGTGTTCTTTGATGTGTGCTTATTTGTGTTTGCAAGTTATTAAAAAGATACTCTTTTAAGTTGTTGGAGCAAGGCTGCCACAAACTAGCGTTGGACTTAAGGTAGGGTCTAAAACACCTCTTAGTTTTTATTAATGGATCAAAATATGTTTAGATAAAAGTAGATTTGCTTGTCCTGCTTGTTGGTAGATATCAATTGATACTAGGGAGATCGGTCTTGTGCACAAGAACAATTCATCTGCTTAACAACAATTTGTGGGGTTTCGACTTCATTGATAGATCGATCTTTGTAGACCAGTAGCTTAGACGGATTAACAATGAGTGAATCAAGATCATGATTAGATGATGAGGCGAAGAGGTCATGACAACCAAGATCAGAGAATTCAGGATGTTGCTTGGCATCTTCAGGGTTTGATCAATCACACAGAGGGGTAGATGTTCACCCTATTTGTTTCTAGAGAATGCAGATGAAAGATAAAGTGGATTCCCAATAAATGATTTGTCCTCTCCATTGTTGGATGATGGGCTAACATACGGTGTCTTGTGAAAGATCAGCAATGGGTGCATCTATGGATGAAGACACACATGCAAAATCATGGATGGTAGGTTCACCAACGATGTTAGGAAAGAGTGGAGGGGGCTTGGATGGAAGAGTCTCATCCTTTGCCAAGTATCGATGCTCAAGCTCCCACTCATGCTCTTCATGAATGATAGCTCATGTTGGTTGTGTAACACCAACTTTTTCAACGGGATGTTCCCCACTCACAACAAGTGAAGAGTCCAGAATGTACGAACACAAGAAAACATGATCTGGAGTAGCACCTGGGTGCAAAGACGAAGGTTGTAGAAAATAAATCCTATGAAAACTTAAAGGACGCACAACCAAATCTGTGCAAAAATTGGGTGGAGTGATGTTTGGAGAGTGTGAAGGTTGAACATGTGTACAAACGTGATCTTTAGCATTACTGGGAAATCGTGGAGTTGTTGAATGAGAGGGAGGTAGATAGTTAGGTGAGACAGTGCCGACTCCCACATGAGATTGTACAGCTCCATCAATGAAGAAGGTTTGAGAGAGGCTTGATCTCAAACTTTCTATTGGGACGGGAAAATTTCTTAAGACAATACTCGAACCGGTCCCAAAGATGAGCAAATTTCATCTGGCTTCTCGGAGCTTGAAACTGCAAATCACGGAAGCGCTGCCGAAATTCAATAATGGATTCATGTGGAGCCCTCCATTGTTGTAATAGAGTCTGATCAATATGGTCTGGATCAAAATGATAGAATGTGTCTTCAATAAGATCACAAAAGTGCTCACATGAGTGCACAGTGTTAGTTGGTAGGTTGAGAACCCAACAAAATGGAGATACATGAAATCTGTATGCAAGCAACAAACTGACCTATTCGCCAGTAAACTCATCTTCGTCATAAACCATGGAAAGAAAGTTGTTTAAGTGTTTAGGCTAGTCCACTTCGCCTTAACCATCATGCATGTGAGTGGAAAAGAGATTGAAAAGATTCCATGAGATGGAGACATGTTCACGATTTGAAAAACACCTAAGGGGAAGAAGAGTGCAAGACTCCATGAAAGATATGCAAAGGTTCAAAACTGGATGAGAGGACACATATTGTCATTAGGCCCTCCTTCTAGTCCCAGAAATGTTGACGGTGCTGGACCTGCCAACATGTCGAGGGGAACTCCCTGGTAGGAAGTCCCAATTAGACCTCAAACGATTTGGTGCAGGAGTCCTAGTAGTGGGTCATAAGGTAATGCCTTGACCATGATGTTTCACAAAGGCAAGTAAGATAACTCTGTTAGTAGCAAGGGTTTGACTAATGCAATGAGTCAAGGAAGGTGTATGAGAGGTTCCAACACTTCAAATGGAGAGGAAGGTGAAGGTGAGTTCCAAGTTGAAAGGGATCAGTCCCAGCTCGGCTAGGAACACACCACACAAAGAACATACACAACGTTTGGTGGAGCAGTCCACACAGATCCAACACTCACATCATACAAGGTAAGATAACATGAAAAACATTCATGGATCAGTCCGAGACAAATGTGACGGTTGATATAGCAAGGTTCATGTAAAAGGTCTATCTAATGTTTGGCAGAGTAGTCGACATAGACGGTGAAAACATTAACAACATATCCAACACATTAAAAACAAGATTCATATAATTGCATGTGAATCAGTTCATACACAATTACATAAGTTAAACAACACATATCTTAAAGCAACCATAGCAATACAACTACAATAATAACATATGCATGAAAATGTGTTGCCTCTTATTATATAAAGAAGTGTAAGTCACAATCATACAATACATCCATGTAAACCTGCTAGCCCCAATAGTGGAATGTTACAGCCACATCCACCTTCTCCTCCAAAAAGATGTACTAGCTCTGTGCAATGGAGAAGCCAAGGCACATTACATTACTGTCCAAGCCTTCTTCAAGATAGTCTTAGTAGAAGCTTTGCTAACCAAAATCCCTTACAATGAATTATGCATGACTAATTGTAGCAAAGGGTGGGATGACCCTTGACATTCGCCTTCGTGACAATTCAACTACCCTCATGAATCTTCACCTACTCTATGATTGTTACATCCAACCATTGACACTTGACTTACATTTGCAATGACTCAACATTACAATGCACATGTACTCATGTGAGACAACATGGCTTGAGAAAGCCTTGCAAGACATCACTAACACTCGGTCTATTGTGATGAGACCAACTCTTTGACATGCTTGTGATGGTGAAGTTGGTAAGTTGATTCCAAGCTTGGTCGTCCATGATGGTGTGCATTCTCCTCATGGTGACATCTTGCTAAAGCAAACTCTTGCCTCTGTTGCAACCCATGCATTGGTTCAACCCCTTCATAAAACTCATCTGCTGACATGCACATGGTCTTCTTGGGTGTGGTTGAACCAGCAACACACTGATACATGGTGTGCATGCTTATCTTCAAGTGTGTATGGATAGTCATGTGTATCAACTTGCCGAAGTTCATGTTCAGCTCCAGTTGGACTTGCTTCTTGTCTTTGCCTTCATGAGTGTGTTGAATGGGTTGGATTGCATGTGCATGCTTAATGACATGCATGCTGTCAAATCCCTTGCATGTGATCAAGCACACTGCTCACCATGTCTACTATGTGTCCACTACTAGGATGGATCCTTAACTTGTAAGGGTGCAGTTTCTTCCATGAGTACATGTTACACCCACTGCTATTCAGATTCCTGCTGCAACTCATTTGTCTGTCTGTGCAGCTTCATGTTCTTCTTGAGTTGTTGCTTCAACAAATTTAACTCCTTCTTTGTTCCATATTTTTCCTTCATGTGATCTTCATGTGGCACTGTCAATTCATAGCCAGAATTTGAAAACTTGTCCTACCTCCATGTTTTCAAAAACTGTCCTCTTGCATTCGTTGCATTTGGTATTTTGTCTCTAGCTACTATTCATGGTGTTGCTTAGTGTGATGTTGATGTTGTCATATCTTGATGTCCTTGTCTATGAAAAACTTGATGTCTTCATGGGTAGGAAATTCCATGGACACTTGATCAACTACATCCCCAAGCATGCTCTAAATTGTGTCTTTGTCTCTTCTCTCCTAGAAACCATGGTATATAACTGTTGAGAGGCAGATGAAACCGTAGATACCTGGAGACATGGAAACACTCATGGCAAGGAATTTGTCAGTTGAAAACCAAATTGAACATAATAACTGACTTATAACATACCTAGCAGAATGATCATGAATGTTGCGCAATTTCGGCTGGGAGGTCGGGAGACCAACTACCAAGTATGTATAAGGCATAGTACGGGCTACTGGGAGACTAATTGAATGTTGGAACAGTGCAATGCACATTCCATTCTAGCTGCTGATTGCTAGGATTGCACAATGTGTAATTCCAGTTGGGAAGGTCTGTTGGCCGAGGGACAAATTTGTGCAATTTCTTAGCCAATTAGCCACTATCCTCCGGAAATATGCAAAATAGTCCTAGAGGCCAGCACTGGGTAGGAATGTGTAAATCTGTAGAGGAAGGTGAACCTTCCTTTCCCAAATTACGCAATGCAGCCTTGGTGAAGGCAGAGCCCGGGCCAAGGTTGGCCCGACTCACCGACGAGAAACTGAAAGCAGGTAAGTCAATGAATGCGTGGTGACACTAAGTGATAGTGGAAGTGAACAAAAATGCATGCAAAACATGAATGAAAGATTCAGTGATAGATCAACATGCATGTGGGTGAGACAGTTCACCGATTGGGTGAACATCCATGAAAAATAGTTTCGTGCATGCGACAATAATGAGATATCAACGAAAAATAAAATAGAGCTAGGACAAGATAGTATACATGTAAATGACAACAAGCATTCAAAGAAATCAAGCAAACAATACTCCCACAAGAGAAAAGAAAAAAACCAACAGAAATGCAGCGCAAGGCATGGGAAGCGATCTTACCCAAAAGCAAATTTAGCTAAATGTGCCGACTACACCTAGATGTGATGTGGAATGTTAGAGCTACAAGGTTGATGTGAGGAGTGAGATTTGGAGCATTCGGTTGATGAGTTTGGATAACATCAAGGTTGTAACGTGCATGCCACGAATCTAGGGTAAGCGAAACTTGGTGGGAGGTTTCAGAATGGCTTCTTCCATGTAACTTCAAACTGCTAAAAATAGATCCCTGAAACAAGGGATGCCTTTGCATGAGCCCTTGGGAGAAACAACTTGTGCATGCAAGTATATTTTTCTCAGTCCTGGAGGGAACCGATCAACTTAGCTGCACATGGAAGAGACTGCTTGACTGCTGGAGAAAAATGCGCATTTCTAGCTGGGAGTTGGGATAGTGGCCCAGTGAATTTGTGAAATTTTTGGGTAGAGCAGCTAACTACTGCCCAGATTTGTGCAAATCCTAGGCTGAATAGCATGCTGCTAGGAAAATTTGCGCAAATCCTGCTAGGCATGTTGGCAGGTAGGATTGCGCAATGTTGGATCTCAACAGGTCGTTGGAGAGGGTTGCGCAATTTCTGGAGGGAAGGCTAGTTTCGCTCTAGAAATGTGTAATTTTCAAGGAGAATTTGCTCAACCTGCATCTGGATCAAGTCCAGGTGAGTAGCCCATGAAGGGAAAAGATCAGACTGTGATCAACAAGTTGTCTTTGAGCAAGAAAGACACAGAAGCTTGAGGACTTCATGAAGAAAGGCGAGATGTTTTGAAGGTTGATAGGGAGGCTCCAAAATAGGCTAAGGCAAAACTTTGG
This sequence comes from Pinus taeda, assembly GCA_000404065.3. Classification (NCBI taxonomy): domain Eukaryota; kingdom Viridiplantae; phylum Streptophyta; class Pinopsida; order Pinales; family Pinaceae; genus Pinus; species Pinus taeda. Next base: position 124,450 of record APFE030774414.1, read on the forward strand.
AGGGAAATTGTAGCTACTACAACACTTGGTGACACTGTGGTAGAACTTTAGCTCTCTGAATGGACCTTGTTTGTGAAAAGAAAGTCTGACACCTCAGGAAGTATTGTTCAAACGGTAGCTTTTCTTGGCTTCTCACTAGCTTGATTGTAAGATGTAGCATCTGCCAAACTCTTGGTCGATTGAAACACATTCCAAGCCAATGCAACACATTTGTTTCGATTGGTGTTGAGGGGTATATAGGTGCGCAAGCAGTATTGTCGTCAATGTCTTAGTTTCATCCATGGTGTTGCTCCACTACCAGCAAGCCTGGACAGTACCCAGGTGGAGTCACATAGGAACACAAGCACGGCTCTACTTCCAGTGAGCTTGGTCAGTACTCGACGAAGTTACCTGCATCACCTCCCTACGTAGGAAGCCTTTCTCCTCTTTTTCCTTATTCATTTTTCATTTTGAATTTTTTTACTTTTCATTTTTTATTTTTTCACTGTGCAGAGAAATTATTCATTTCAGAGGCAGAAGAAGGATCCCATCTTATTGATAGAAGAAGAGGTTGTTATAGCAGAGAAGTAGTTTATTGTATCTCTGACGTGCCTATTAAGGTTTTCCCCCTCACCTTACTCTACTTGACTAAGCTGACAAGGGTTAACCCAAAAACAATTGACTAGAGAAGGTTACACTAGTTAGCGCACAAGTGTTGTTTTTTCACCAATGTTCAATTCAAATAGTACATATTTTACTTCGATGTATCATGGACTAAAAGTAACAATCTGATCATACAGAGTCAAGATGATAGATAACCAAGTAGTGATAGTTGTACAAGCCCTCTTGCACTTTACCCATCTCGTTTCATGAGTCACACATGGTTTCATGCAAACTAACCTACGAACAAGACAAGCAAACGAACTAACAATCAACAAAGTAAACCAAGAGCAGAAGAAAAAATGAAAGCGAAGAAAGTAAATAAATAAGCAAGCAAACAAATAATCAAACAAATCATGTAAGCAAACAAGCATGCAAGCAAACAACTAAAAGAAAACATTACTCCTACTCCTACACTAATAGTGCATGGGCCTAATCACGTGAAGTGATACTTCCAATGTAGCCACCAGCGGATTGGTAGCCCCATGTTGGTTAAGGCTTGGTTGTTAGAAACCCACTTGTGTGGAAGAGCAACCAAGAAAGATATAACAATGAAGACAACCACACTTCATGTTTCAAAGTGTCCATGAGACATAAGTGATTGCATGTGCATGACAAGAAGTTTGTGGACTTCTCATGGTGTTGTGTGACACTACGTGCAACTTTGAAGCACAAGCACACTCTTGACTATGACATGCAATCAAATGAAAGAAACAAAGATAACTTGTGTTGCACATGAGTGCTTGCAATGTAAGAATCCTCCAATGCATGAGCAATGGGATCGTGTAGTTCAAGTGGAGGAAGTAAAACCAGAGTGTTAGATTGATCTTGAGTGCATATAGATGAGTGATGAGGAGACTTGAGTGTTTGAACAATTTCCTGATCGAAAGTGAAACCAACCTTGGGACAAAGAGGGCTTGACATAACAATCAGCTCGGGTTTCAGTGCCTCAATGATCTGTGGGGTTTCGAATTCGTTGACAAATGGATCTTTGTAGGCTAGTGGCTTAGATGGATTAACAACAAGTGAATCAACATAATGATCGGATGATGAGGTGAAGAGATCATGAAAACCAAGATCAGAATATTCAAGATGTTGGTCAGCATCTTCATGGTTTGATGAATCACACAGAGGGGTAGATGAGGAGGAAGGATGTTCACCCTCTGCGTTTCTAGAAAATGCATATGAAAGATCAAGTGGATTTCCAATTAATTATTTTTCCTCTCCATTGTTGGATGATGGGATAACATACAGTGTCCTGCGAAAGATCAACAATGGGTGCATCCGTGGATGAAGACACACATGCAAAATCATGGATGGCAGGTTCACCAACGATGTTAGGAAAGAATAGAGGGGGCTCTGACAGAAGGGATTAATCCTTTTTTGAGTGTTGATGCCCAAGATCCCACTCATACTCTTCATGAATGACAGCGCATGTTGGTTATGCAACACCAACTTCGTTAGTGGGTTGTTCCCCATTCACAACAAGTGAAGAGTCTGAAATGGATGAACACAAGACAAAATCATCTGGAGGAACACTCAGGTGCAAAGACAGAGGTTGTAGAAAAGAAATCCTATGAGAACTCAAAGGAGTCACAACCAAATCTACATGAAAATTGAGTGGAGTGATGTTTGGAGAGTGTGAAGGTTGAACAAGTGTACAAGCGTGATCCTCAGCATCATTGTGCAATGGTGGAGTTGTTGAATGAGAGGTAGGTGGAAAGTTAGTTGAGACAGTTCCCACTCCCACAAGAGATTACGCAGCTCCATCAATGAAGACGGTTGAGCAAGGCTTGATCTAAAACTTTCTCTTGGGATGGGAAAATTTCATAAGGAAATGCTCGAATTGGTCCCAAAGATAAGAAAATTTCATCTGGCTACTCGGAGCTTGAAACTGCAAGTCATGGAAGCGCTGCCAAAAATCAATAACAGATTCATATGGAGCCCTCCGTTGCTGTAATAGTTTATGGTCAAGATGGTCTAGATCAAAATGATAGAACGTGTCTTCAATAAGATCATAGTAGTACTCACATGAGTGCATGGTATCAGCCAGTAGGCTGAGCACCCAACGAAATAGAGATTCGTGAGGTGTGTATGCAAGCAGCAAACCAGCCTATTCGTCAGTAAACTCATCTTCCTCATAAATCATGGAAAGAAAGTTATGTAAGTGCTCAGGCTAGGTGACTTCACCTTCACAATCATACGTGTGAGTTGAAAAGAGATTGAAAAGCTTCCCCAAGATGGAGACATGTTCATGATTTGAAAAACACCTTGGGGGAAGAAGATTACAAGACTCCATGAAATATATGCAAAGGTTCTATTAGAGTCGGTCTAGTAGCCCTCCATCAACGATCAAAGCTCTTTGCATTTGCATAAGTAGGTGTCTCATCAGTGTCATCTTATTGCATTCCATTAGGCATGCCATAACCCTGATGGAGGAGCTTGTGTCTTTTATTCCCCTCTTGGCACTACTGGATTAAGTTTGTTTCAGTTAATAAATTCCTTACAGGGTCATTGGTCTTGTCTTGAAATCAAGGTCCTAGGTCTAGGGTTTAGTCCAATTTTTTCTTTTGAGCTTATGCCTTTTGAGGTCAATAAATGCCCAGTAGGCCAGAGGGATGTCCATCAAAGCATCACTCCAGATTATTTCATATTGTATAGCTAATTTTTACCTTGAGTTCAAAAACTCTGTTTTTGAAGGCAAGGTCATTTTCTCATTTTTGTAAAAATTTGTAAAAAAATTCAAATTCTCTAGAAGTTGGCATGCGGCCTTGGTCTCCTTTGCTAAGACTCCTCAGAAGCTATCCCTGCAAAAATTTTCAAGAAAAAGCATCATTTCAACCAATTTCATGACAAAAAGGAAATCACAAGTCAGCGGAAATTAGTTTTAAAAAGTGTCATTGCATAAATATTATAAAGTGGGTTTGAGGGGAAATTAATTTAAATCAAGCTTATAAAAGCCCCTCTCTCCTCATTTTGCAACTCATTTGCCTCTCACAAGCTAAGTGGAAACTTGCAAAGGCGATTTCATGAGATATTGAGCAAAGTTGGGCAGTCTTGGTAGCGCGCTACGCATTGGGAAGTGCACGCTACGCGTTGGTGGCGCGCTACGCATTGGGGAGGTTCTTGGAGTGCAAAAATACAAGGGTACTACGGATTGGGAGCGTGCTACACGTTGGGTAGAGGGTGCTACGCGTTGGGTATTTCGCCCAAAAACTTGCAGAGAACACACAATACACCTCTCTCAGCTCAAGCAACATTCAAGTAAGCTCTTTCATGATTCTTTTGGTTATTTTTTACAAAGTGAATGTAAAGGAAAAATTACCAATATGCCATGAAATGGAAAACAAGAAACCCTAATGTTGATGTGTAAAATGAAAGACTAAATTTGCTAGGGTTTTCAAAGATATGTTGCCCAAGGTTTTCCCATGATTCACCCTCATTTTTCCTCTCATATTCATCATCATTCCTTTTCAAATTTCCCATAAAATTTCACAAAATTCATCCATAATTCCCAAACCCTACTCCTATCCCTAAAATTCAATAAAATCTCCCCAAACCCTACCTCCTATCAAACCCCTGCAAATTATGATTATGTGATGATGTATATGTCACAATTCTTTCCTTAAATTCCCTTTTATATATATATTCCCTAAATCCCCTCAAAAGTACCCCTCCCTAACATCTCCCTTGTGTTTTTTTTGTCCCCTTGGAGCAGCATTCAAACGGTCAAAACAACAGGTCATTTGAGCAGAAGCAACAGTACATTTCAGCCTTTTTTCTTTTGAAACCATGTCAGAAACCGAAACAAACTATGAGCAAAGTGATGACTGTGAATCAACACCGGAGGTTGAGGTGCCAAGAAGGCCTCACAGGGGTGGTAAAGGTGGTCAGCATGTGAGAGAGGAGACCACCTCTTTGGCCTATTTGCAAGCTTTTCCAGTTGCAGTCACATGTTTCCGATATCTATCATGCTATGAATATTGTGAGAGAATTTCCCAAATTCAGCACCACAGGGAATTGGTCTGCTTGTTTGTTTTGCATTTGCACAATGGGCATGTGAATCTTGCAGGGGTGGATTTTACATTGTCACCTGAGATTGTTGCTCAAGCAACAGGGATACCCAATGTTGGAGAAGAGTGGAACAAGCGCCAGCTGTTAGACAGATTCCAGTATGAGCCCTACATTAAACATGTATATATGAGGCACCTAACTGGTGTGTTTCCTTTCAGATTTTTGAGGGATGAGTATGCGCCCTTGATGAGGCTCATCATTCGCTATTTCACCTATGAGGTCAGATTTTCACATTTGTATTCGTATCATATCCACTTGTTGATGCATTTCACACAGGTACGGATGATGAACATTCCTTTCTTCATGTGCCAGAATATTGAGAGGATGGTGCCCTTGGTGCAGAGAAAGAGCCCAGCACAGCAACACAGGAGCATCTACCATTATGCTTTGATCAAGATTGTGGTCATGCATCAGTTGGCCTAGCAGGGTTTTCCATGGGAGGATTTCATCTCTCGAGATTTCTTCACAGCGCCACCACCCCCTGAGGTTGTTCATGAGGAGGGAGGACCTTCACAGCAGTATGACATCCCTGAGCCCAGACATGTGAGTTCCCCTTCATTGGTCACATATCAGAGAGGCCAGAGGGCCTTATTTGCATCAGCTCGGCGAGTATTTTCTCCACACCAGGTGGAAGGGGTCTCGCCTTCTTCATCAGCACCGCGAGTGTTATCTCCACACCAGGTGGAAGGGGCCTCGTTTCCAACAGCAGCACAGGTATCAGAGAAGGGCAAGCAGCCCATGATTGAGGAAGGATTGTCAGGTGATCCAGATATTGACATCAATGATATTGAGGCTAGCTCTCCTGCCTCAAAGCTCAAGGAGATCATCCGAGAACAAAGGACCGAGAATGAGTCGCTGCACAAGAAATTGGAGATGGAAAAATGGGTGATTAACTATTTAGAGCAGCGCAACAAATAGTTGGAGGATGAGCACAAGCTTTATGAGCAACGGAAGATTCGTGAAGACCGGGAATTGGCCCGTAGGAGACCCGCTGATTTAACACCCATAGATCGAGAATCCATGCATATTCGGGTGAACGCTCATTTGGATAGGTTGCTGGCCAAGGCTAACAAAGATAAGGACATGCTTCAGAACATGAAAAACCATTACTGGGCTCGAATGCACGTATGTAAGGCAAAAATGAAGGTGCTCAAAGGACGGTTGACCAAGGCACTAAAATGAAGAAAAAGGCCCGATTGCCTCCACATCTTGGCTGAGGCTTCCTTAAAGGAGCATGGTGCTAAATGACTTACCTTATGCACAAATTTCAAAAAAATTTGAGTATTTTTGGTCATTTGTGAATTTTTTGGGCAAAAAACAGGTTTTCTTCCCCAACGCGTAGCGCGCCGCACACTACCCTGAAGATGGGCAACTCATTTTCATAAAAACTCAACATTTTTGGATTTTTCATGCAAAAATACACTTACTCAGCAATTGCCAAGAAATTTTACCAAGTGTTGAGCCTCCATAAGGTCAAAACAAAAGCAAAAAAAGACTTTCTGCCACCTTTTTGACACACAGGGAGCAGTCTCGGGAGATTGCAATTTTGGAGGAGCAAATGACCACCCAATTTAGATATTCCACTTGGGTTGGAAAGTAGACATCCAAACCTTTCCAACAAGCCCACGTTTTCCTCATTTGGACTCCGGGAAGTGCCTCAAAAGTTGGATCAAATGCGTACTATGCGTTCAGGATTGGGGCGCTACACATCAGCACATTTTCTCAAATTTTCACCTACAGCTCAGCAAAACGCAGTTTTGACTAGGTTTGAATTTTTGGAGTGGATTTTGATCCTCCTTGATGTAAATGATGTAATTTTATGATACTTTGACACTTATTTATCTCTTCTAGAAGATTCATTCATGAAAAAGGTAAAAATTTAATGAATGAATTGGTTTCATAGCTTATAGAGGCAAGTTGTTTTGACTGCCTAGATTTTAGTGCTCAGTTTGGAATTGGTTGAAACAGCTCCTAGGATAGTGAGCTCGACCCCTAGATGCAAGGAAATATGTTAGCTTGCCTATATTATGTACTTTCTTAGTCATTTTCATGGTTGGACTCTTG
>APFE030774414.1:131535-145524 GCA_000404065.3 Pinus taeda
CCCTGCGAAAACTGTGTCCAATCCCCGCACCCAAAATTGCCTTTCCCCAATTTTCCACCAAAACCCTAAAAATCCCAATCCAAACCTTTTTTATCAGTTTACTAGCCTAAAATCAGTTTTCTTTATTGGTTATCTCTTCTCGTTGAAAATCTTTGCCGAGATAGACTGGAGAGAGCTCTCTCCTACCCCGTAGGGCTAGCTACGAGGCTCAATGGTTTGATGTTGCCTTGGAGTTTACCTTTTTCAGCCTGAGGTGAAATTTCAAGCGCTAATAGGTTCAAAACTGGATGAGAGGGGATAGCTTGTCATCAAGCCCTCCTTCTAGCACCAAAAATGTTACGATGCTGGACCCGCCAACATGTCAAGGGGATCTCCCCAATAATAAGTCCCAATTAGACCTCAGACCATTTGGTGTAGGAGTCCCAAGAGTGGTTTGTAAAGTAATGCCTTGAACACGATGTTGCATAGAGGCAAGTAAGATAACTCTATCAGTAGCAAGTGTGTGAATGATGTAGTGAGTCAATGAAGGTGTATGAGAGGTTCCAACACTTTAAAGGGAGACGAAGGTGAAGGTGAGTTCCAGGTTGAAAGGGATCAGTCCTAGCTTAGCTAGGAACACACCACACAAAGGGCATGGACAGCTTCTAGTGGAGCAGTCCACTCGGATGCGGCAATCTCATCATACAAGGTAAGATAACATGAACAACACTCATGAATCAGTCTGAGACAAGTGTGGTGTTTGATATAGATAGGTTCATGTAAAAGGTCTGTCTGATGTCCGGTAGAGTAGATAACTTTGTCAATAGAAAGTGTGTGAATGATGTAGTGAGTCAATGAAGGTGTATGAGAGGTTCCAACACTTCAAAGGGAGAGGAAGGTGAAGGTGAGTTCCCGGTTGAAAGGGATCAGTCCTAGCTTAGCTAGGAACACACCACATAAAGGACATGCACAGCTTCCGGTGGAGCAATCCACTCAGATGTGGAAATCACATCATACAAGGTAAGGTAACATGAACAAAACTCACGGATCAGTCCGAGACAAGTGTGGCGATTGATGTAGCAAGGTTCATGTAAAAGGTCTGTCTGATGTCCGACAGAGTAGTTGACATAGACAGTGACAACATTAACAATAGATGCAACACTTTAACAACAAGATTCATATAATTTCATGTGAATCATTTCATACACAAGTGCGTAGGTTAAACAACACATATCATTAAGGCAACCGCAATAGTCCAAGTACAATAACAACATATGCATGAAAATGTGTTGCCTCTTATTATATAAATAAGAGTAAGTCACAATCATACAATACTTCGATGTAAACCTACTAACCCCAATAGTGAAAGATTACAGCCACATTCGCCAGCTCCTCCTAAGAGATGTACTAGCTCTGTGCAGTGGAGAAGCCAAGGCACATTACAATATTGTCCAAGCCTTCTTCAAGATAGTATTAGTAGAAGCTTGGCTAAAGAAAAGCCCTTACAATGAGTTATGAGGGACTATTTATAGCAAAGGGTGGGGTGACCCTTGACATTCCACTTCGTGACAGTTCAACTACTCTCATGACTCTTCACCTACTCTATGACTGTTACATCCAACCATTTACACTTGACTTACACTTGACATGACTCAACATTACAATGCACATGTACTCATGTGAGATAATATGGCTTGAGCAAGCCTTGCAAGACATCACTAACACTCGGCCTGGTGTGATAAGACCAACTCTTTAACATGCTTGTGATGGTGAAGGTGGTGAGATGATGCCAAGCTTGGTCATCCGTGATGGTGTGCATGCACCTCATGGTGACATCTTGCTAAAGAAACCTCTTGCCTCTATTGCAACTAATGCATTGGTTTGACCCCTTCATCCAACTCATCTGCTAACATGTGCATGGGATTCTTCGATGTGGTTGAACTAGAAAGACACTGATGCATGGTGTGCATGTTGATATTCAAGTGTGTACTTGTGTTCATGCACATCAACTTGTTGAAGTACATGTTCAGCTCCAGTTCGACTTGCTTCTTGTCTTCGCCTTGGTGAGTGTGTTGAATGGGTTGGATTACATGTGCATGCTCAGCTACATGCATGTTGCCAAATTCCTTGCATGCGATCAACAACATTTCTCACCATGTCTGCTATGCGTCAGCTACTAAGATGGATCCTTAAAAATTACGAGGGAAATTTCATCCATGAGTGCATGTTGCGCCCACTATTGTTCCTATTCCTACTGCAACTCTTTCATCTATCTGTGTAGCTTCATGTTCTTCTTGAGTTGCTTCTTCAGCACATGCAACTCCTTCTTTGTTCCAAATTCTACCTTCGCGCGATCTTCATGTGGCACCATCACTTCATAGCCAGAGTCTCCTAAGTTGCTTTCATCATTAATGGACCTACTTGAGCTTGCAACCTTATTCTACCTCCATGTTGTCAACAACCCTCCTCTTGGATTCATTGCATTTGGTATTCTGTCCCTAGTTATTGTTCATGATGCTACTCATTGTGATGATGATGCTATCATATCTTGATACCGTAGTCTATGAACAACTTGATGTCTTCTTGGATAGGCAAGTCCATGGGCACTTGATTGACTGCATCCCTACGCGTGCTCTGAATGGTGTCTTCATCTTTGCTCTCCTAGAAACCATGGTACCTGTACTACTGAGAGGCAGATGAAAATTATTGATACCTGGAAACATGGCAACACTCATGGAAAGAAATATGTCAGTTGAAAACCAAAATGAACATGAGAACTAACTTGTAACATATCTGGGTGAATAATCATGAAGGTTGTGCAATTTCGACCGGGAGGTTGAGAGACTGACTGCCACGATTGCATAAGGCATAGTCTGGGTTGCTGGGACACTGACTAACTGCTGGAATTGAAAAATGCATAGTCCAGTTTGCATAATGTATAGTCTAGTTTGCATAATGCATAGTCCAGTTTGGCTACTGACTACTCGGATTTCATAATGCCCAATTCCAGCAGGGAAGGACTGCTGGCCGCGGGACAGATTTGTGCAATTTCTTGGGCCAAGCAGCCACTATCCTCCAAAAATGTGCAAAATAGTCCTAGAGGCTAGTGTTGGGAAGGAATGCACAAGCCTTCCTTTTTCAGATTGAGCAATGCAGCCTTGGTGAAGGCAGAGCCTGGGCCAAGGTTGACCCAACTCGCTGATAGGAAGCTGAAAGCAAGTAAGTCACTGAATTCGTGGAGACACGAAGTGATAGTAGAAATGATCGTCAGTGCATGAAAAAAATGAATGAAAGATTCAGCAAAAGATAAGCATGCATGTGGGTGAGGCAGTTTACCGGTTGGGCGAATGTCCGTGCAAAAAAATTTCATGCATGCGACAACAGTGAGATAGAAACAAAAACTAAAATAGAGCTAGCACAAGCTAGTATACATGTAAACAACAACAAGTTTTCAAATAAATCAGGAAAACAGTTCTCCCACAAGCAAAAACACAAAAAGTGATAGAAATGAAGCACAAGGCATGGGAAGCGAACTTACCAAAGAAAAGCTATGTTGAATGTGCCGACTGCTCCTAGATGTGATGTGGGATGTCAAAGTTGCAAGGTTGATGTGATGAGTGAGCTCTATAACATTCAGTTGATGAGTTTTGATAACATTGAGGTTGTGAATTGCATGCCACGAATCTAGGGGAAGCAACACTTGGTGGGAGGTTTCGAAATGGCTCCTTGCATGTAACCTCCAACTGCTAAACATAGATCCCTAAAACAAGGTATGCCTTTGCATGCTACCTTGGGAGAAACAACCCATGCATGAAGGTCAATTTTTCTTAGTCCCGCAAGGAACCTGTCATCTCACCTGCACATGCAAGATACTAATTGACTACTAGAGAAAAATGTGCATTTCTAGTTGGGAGCTAGGCTATCTTCCTAGTAGATTTGCAAAATTTCTGGGTAGATCAGTTGACTGCTGCCCAAATTTGCACAAATCCTAGGCTGAACAACCTACTGCTAGGAAAATTTATGCAAATCCTGCTAGGAAGGTTGGCTGGTAGGATTGCACAATCCTGGAGCCCAACAGGCTGTCAAAGAGGATTGTGCAAGTTCTAGAGGAAAGGCTAGTTTCCCTCCAAAAATGCACAATTTTCAAGGGGAAGCTACCTAGCCTATAGTTAGACCAAGTCTGGGTGAGAAGCCTATGAAGGGAAAATGTCAGACTGTGATCAACAAGTTGCCTTTGAGCAAGAAAGACACTAAAGCTTGAGGACTTGACGAAGCAAGGCAATCTACTATGAAGGTTGGTAGGGAGGCTCCAAAACAAGCTAAGGAAAAATTTTAGAGGGTGGTTGTAGCCGCTACAATAGTACCCTAGTACAATCTAACAAGTGTGAATAAATGTGTTCAAGTCGAACACTTGAGAGAATATATCAATCAGGACACATTGATTTATTCTCACAGTCGATAGAAAATGAGTTTGCCACTGATTACTACAAATCCAAAGGTACTAAAAATGGTACTCTAGATCTTGTTCCGAGAGCAATGAGTTGGATTCGATGGCAAAATATATGCTAGAAGGAAGGCATTAAGCCATCCCACACTAACTAGTGCAAGTGTAACTCGTAGGCCAATAGTTTGGAATAAATCAGATGAAAATAGATGAAATAAGCCTTCTGAGGTACATTTACGACATACACAATATGTGGCTAGCAGACAATAGAAACCCTTTGAGCCAACCAATAATGAGAGATGAAACAAAGGTAAGGAATCCACCAATAGGGTAAGATGGAAACTAGTGTAATACATGAATCCCAACATGTGATAATGTAAGCTGATGTCAAACACAAGGGAAACCATTTAGTCAAAGACCCATGATACAAATTGATGTTGAGCACAAGGTCACCTATCAGTGATGTAAACAGAGCAAGGGTGTGGCTCTAGGCCTACTTTAAGAGAAATTTTTCAGAGTCATTAAGAGAAGACCTACCAACAAGAAGTCAGTGGATACCTTCTTAATGAGAACAAGCGAAGGATCAAATAGTTGATGTGATACTAAAGATAACTTAACAGACCAGGTATGGTCAACTGAAAATGAGTCAAGAGACAACGCAAAATGGCTAACATAGGTTAACTTCCCTTGAACAAAAGAAGGACTCATATGTGACTCTATGGCAGCATAAAGTAACTTTGTATAAGTTTGTAATGCATGAGGCATTAACAAAATCTCCATATGATTGGAAGAGATAACCAACCAGAGGAGGACTAACTCAAGAAGAAGGTTATGGTTATCTAAAAGTCAAACTAAGTCTCATGCCAACGAAGGAAAGAATTATTTTGAGTGTTTTTTTCAAGGGTGACATAGATGACTTTTTCTTCCATCAAATATGGACGTAAATGTCTTGTTCCCTCTATTTTTTGGAATATGTTATTTTTTTGTATTTTTCATATTTAAATCCTGAAAAGAAATAAACGAATCCCTATAGTACAGTGGAAATAACGAGTGTTAAAGGCATATGCACTAGTTCCTTGGACTATAACATTCATATGCTCAATGCAAGGTGGTGAATATTGGTTATCAACACTCAAAGGGATGTTCTTTCCATCGATAAAAGGTGTCAATCCGTAGAGGCTAATGAATGCATGGTTTGAAATTGCAGAAATGTCATGGTCAATACTGGCTTATACACGAGTCGAAAAGAAGTCAGCTAGGGGCGAAAGGAGTACAGGTAGTCAATATGAAATATATTAACATAACTTAACACATGGGATCCTCTTAGGTATAAAGCAAAAATGATAGCGAAGAAGAATAAGAATGAGGCTTCATCACAAAGTTATCACGGGACTAAAGAGGACTCATAAGCTTAAACAATTCTTGCAACATGGGCAACATATGCTAGAGAGGATCTAGCTAGGAATATCATGTAAGGAATGTCTCCACTACTATGTTACAATTTTCTAATATAGAGAGTGTAAGTGGTTTGAAAGCCATAACATAATGGGGTCAACCCTATGGAAAAATATCACAATATGAGGTTAAGATCCATAATATAGCATAAAAGGTGATATGTCCTAACCTATATGCCAATGATGAAAATGATACCTGCCATGACGGGTCTGTGATCGTGGATTCAAAGTGTTGAAAAATTGTGAAAATGTCTTCATTTACCCTGGAAAACAACCTCCCCCAACACTTCAAGCCAAAAGTTAAAAAGTTTATTGAATAATAAAGTTTAAAAATTATGAACTTTATAAAAGTGGGTTTTAAAGTTTTAACATAAAAAGACATTTCAACTCACTAGAAATTCATTTTAACTTGCAAAGTGTTGAGAGCTTGAGAGCTTGGGAGAAAAATTGGGTAACTCCATTTCATGATTTCCTCAACCAATTTGTCAACCAAATGTTTCCAGGTAATTCTAAATCCATAATCCCATCCATTTTATTTCATTTTGACTGAATTCAATCGATTTTTACTATAAGATTTTTGTTTTCAAAATTTTCATTTTTGTGTATGCAGGTTGGATCTTTGGAAACTGTATAGAAATCCATACACATAGTTTTCCAAAGGAAAATCCATATTTATATGCGATTGTCGTTTATGAAAGTCATGTACACACAAATAAGTTTTAAAATTCTAATTTCTAATGAATGAATTCTCTTAAATTTGCAGGGTGTCAATTGTTTGGAAAGAGGTTTTAACAATGAGGTTTTAAATGATCCAATGGCATTGGATGCATTAAGAGGACGTGGATTTCTCTAGTTTTTTAGGATTTCAAATATGAAAACCCAAACTCAATTGTTAGAGATGTCTATTCGTTACTAGGATCCATAGAAATAGCTCTTTATGATTGATCAAATTCCCTTACAGATTGATGTAGAAGATATTTACTTCATCACAGGACTTTCCTGAAGAGGGGACATAGTCAATCTGAAATAGAGGGCATGGGGATGCCTAAATGTTTTATATTACATAAATATCTACTTCACATCAATGACAAACAAGGTCAGATCACAAATTCCGATCAAAAATAAAAGAACCTTCCCTATTAAACTTATCCTCATTACCATTGTCAGGGTAGCAGCCTTGGAAACATCACATTAGGCCTCTCAACTTGCCATGTACTTGGTAGCAGAGTGCCTTCATCCAAAAGTCTTCGATTGGTGAATAAGGCTCTTGGCCTTCATTAAGAAACAACTGTCTTCAATGAGGCAAGGGAAAATGGAGAATTTTGGCTATGGGAGCATAATTTGTTCCTTTTTCTTTGAGAGAGTACTAACACTTTGACCCAAAGTATCTACAACCATTAGCAGACCTAGGGATCTGAGGATAGATATATGTGAAGACTTGATCAAGTGACTTGGTGGAGGCAAAGTCACTCGAGTAGCATTTGACTACGAGTTCTTCCTCTAGAGGGAGGAACATGTCATAGATATAGGTGACTACCCATATATAGGTGACTACCCATAGAATTGACGTGGATGGACTTGGTATTATTAAGGAGGGTGATTTCTTTTCCCAAATAATAGAATTGACGTGGATGGACTTGGTATTATTAAGGAGGGTGAGACTCGTATTATTTCTCTAGTCTTATTAAGGAGGGTGAGACTCGTATTATTTCCACTGACTAGAGAACATTTCTAATTTCCTGGCTCGAATAAAGAATGTTTAGCCAACATGTGTCTATGCAGGTCGCTCTATGTTAGGGTTAAGATTCTATGTATAGAAATAAATAGATTTTAGATGAAATATATAAAGAAGAAAAATAAAAAGTTAAAAAGGCAGAACAAAATAGAAGGTAAAATTGATATTAAAAAATTTCTGTTTTTTCAATCTTGAAACTTAAATATATGAAGTAACTTAATTTTAAGTGATTAGTTTTTATTTATAGAAGGATTGATGTTTTGGAGAGAAAAGATGAATAATAAATTTTTTAGATAATTTTATTTATAAGATTGTTATATTATTTAAAATTAATAAAATATTGATAATTCAAAAATTTATTGTGGAAATAATTAAAAAAATGTTTTTATGACGTCTATTATCGAATTTTATGCGAATTGAATTTTTTTCATTCGAATTTTTATCGAATAATTCGAATTCGAACTTGGTAACTATGGATTATAGTGTTGTAAGCATGTAAGCCCCGACAATTTTTATCTAATCGAATGGAATTCGAATTCGAACTCGAACTAGAAGTTGGTAACTATGGATTATAGTGTTGTAAGCATGTAAGCCCCGACAATGAAGACTACCCAGGAAGAGAAAGTTCATCCATTGAGAAAAACTCCATTGATGAAAACTCCTAGTCCATTAAGTAATTTAAACCATTGTTATTTAGAAATATTTTATTTTTATTTTTATTTAAAAAAATACTATCACCTCCAAATAAACACCATATAAATCTCACACTCTGAACTGCCCTATAAAATGTAAAATGAGCCCCTTGGCTCAATGATCAAAACAAAGCGAGACTATCTAATTGTAAAATTAAGACCCATAATTTTTGCGTAGACACCCAAACAAAATTGGTAAAAGAACGAATTGAATTTTGATTTTTTTGATAGTCGGCGGTGCTCGAGATGGACCATTCCATTGTTTTGTTGCGTCACTCATTATTTATTCACCTAAAGCCTCCAACCACACTCGCCTCAAACTGAGAATCGTGAGACGCACAACGCAAACGAGTTAGAAAGGGGAGAAACCCGAACGAGACAATTCTAAACGAGACAAGCTTCTGCCCACTAGATTTGCATATTTTTCCTTTGTTTTAGTATAAATATTAACATGGGAAGAGGCATGAAGAAAGTCATTTCTGGCCAAAGAATTTTCAGCGAAGAAGATGAAAAAATATCCACAACTTGCCATCCCCAGTCTAGCATGGATAATGAACAACTACTAGCAGGAGTTAAATACGACATTGATGAAACAATTGAGAAGGCCACAGAAAAGCTTTCACAAAAAGATGTGTACCAACCCACGTGTTGTAAACCTGCAGGAGGTTTACATGCAGCTAAGGAAGAATTAAGAAGAACGATTTCTGAGAAAGAAAAGCACTGCAGAGCGTTGGATTCTGATAAAAACAAATTACAAATAGAAGTTTCGAAATTTAACGACAGAATTTAGGCGATATCCATAGAATTTCGAGCAACAAGTAAAGCTTGGAAATTAGAAAAGGGTGAACTTTTATCGCAAATTGTAGTAGCAAGAAAAGAATTCAACCAGATATCTATTGAAAACGAGAGGGCTTTACTTCAATAGAGAGAAGAAAAAGCTGAGTTGGAATGTGGGTTGAGTGATTCCAAGGCAAGGTGTCAAGAATTACTTGACAAATTTGTAGAAGAGAAACATCAATGGGATTCTGAAAAGGCAAATTTGGAAAGCAATCTAGAGTTAATGGGTGTTGGAAGGGGATTACTAAATCATCAAAACAGAGAGCTAAGAACTGAAGTAGAGTTGTTGAAGGTCAGGTTTAATGAGGGTAATGTTGCAGTCGCTCAATTGGAAGATCAACTTTCATTGCTTGCAGCTACGAAAAACAACTCTCTGCAGACCGAAATGGAGAGAAGAGCATTTGTTTCAGAAGAATAAGTGGTAATCCTCAAGAGAAAAGTAGGCGAGTTGGAAACAGCATTGGGTTCTCTTTAGAATGATCTAGACTCCTCCATAGCGACAACAATGGAGAAAGATCGAAATATTGTTGATTTAGAATATAAGGTTTCAGAGATTACAAATGCGAAAAAGCTGCTTGAGGAGAAAAATAGCTTATTATTGAATGATGAGAACAAACGTAGATTAGCTTTACAAGAGGAAAATGAGCGTCTTCAACTAAAAATAAGGGAGTTGGAGACTAATTTGCATTCTGCCACCATGGATATTGAATCCAAAGACGTTGACCTCCGCGATTTGAAAACAAGGCGTCCACTTTTTCCACCAAAACCACATTCTCCATAGAATGGAAAAGGAAACGGTTCGCGAGAAAAGCCAAAACCTATCACTATGATAGAAAACCTATCACCCAACACAACAAAAGTGAACACCCCAAAGGCGGAAGTGGAGAAGCGAACACCACCAAACCGAGTTCCTGTAAAGCGATCGCTGAAAGAACCTGCGCCTCAAAAGCGATCGCCTAAAGAATCGGTGCCTCAAAAGCGATCACCTAAAGAATCGAAGCCTCAAAAGCTAAAACCAAAATGGTTGTGAAGATTCACTTCAGGTATACTTTCAGCTTTGTCAATTTTTTTAAGTGTGAAGCCAAATTCACGGAGGATTCTAGATCAGATTTTTTTAGATCTCTAGAATTCTAGATCTTTCTACACCGCCATTAGTTTCTAGAATCACATGCAAGATTCTAGATCCTCCTACACCACTAGTGGTTTCTAGATCATTCCAGATCTCCATCTGAATCACACACAGGATTCTAGATCCTTTTTCTGCCTCTATAAATTTGTAATTTCTCTAGCCAAGGAAAGCAAGCCAAAGCCCAAGCCTGTTATGCAATGCAAAGTGATTTTTGTTCTCCAGTGATTGTTTTATCTATTCAGCTATTTCTAATTGAGTAATCTTGTTGTTTCTCCATTTGTCTGTCTATGAATTATTCTCTGCTATTGCCATCTAAGTCTATAAGTATAAATCCATTGTGTGTTATGTATGCTCTGATCTAACAACTCGTATCGAAGCCACAGTCAAATATCCACTGTGCAAGCCGCTTAGTGCTATAGCTTTGCTCTGGCAGTGTTCGGTAAAATGTTGGTTGTTACTCCTGGAGTTGTTGAAGGATCTGTCCAGGAAATAGCTAAGGAATGCTGGAACTAAAAGACAGTTGTTGCAAGAAAAACAAGGTCATGGACCTATGTTGAAACAAGTTTCTGGAGTTTGAAAACTAGAGATCCGTGGAGATTGGAGTTGGAAACGTGGTGTTTGTAAGTTTTCTTTTACATCGAGCTTGCACATATACACCAAGTTTTTTCTCAAACCAACATATGTATGTGAGAAATGTGAAAATGTTAAAACATTATATATGTTTTTATATTTATTATGAAACATATATAATTATATGTTGGAATTCTGAAAGAGAGTATTTTAAAAGGAGGGCGGTCATTATTACTAAATTTTAAAGGGTAATAATTAAAGTTTTATTTTTAAGTGGATTTTTTGTGTTTTGGGGAACAACCGTTACAGATATGGAGACAACCGTTACAAATATGGAGAAGTTGAGCGGGGCTAATTTTGCCCTATGGAAATCACAGATGGAGGATATATTGATTTTAAAGTATCAGTATTTGCCGATTGAGAGCACAACAAAGAAACCCTCATTGATGACAAATGAAGAGTGGAATAAGTTAGATAGAAAGGCAATTGCAACAATCCGCCAATATTTAGCAAAGAATGTTTATTTCAATATGTTCAGAGAAAAAACAGCTAAAGGATTATGGAAGAAGCTCCATGATCTATATGAGAAGAACACAAAATCAAACAAAGTGTTCTTGATGAAAAAGATTTATAATCTCAAAATGAAGGAGGGTGCTTCAGTTCTTGAGTGCTTGAATGCATTTAATATTATTACTAATCAACTTGCCTCTGTTAAAATCATTTTAGATGATGAAATTAGAGATATTTTGCTAATGTGTTCTATGCGAGACAACTGCGAAAAATTTAATAGTATCTATGAGCACTTCAACAACTACAGGGATCTTGAAGTTTGATGATGTCAGCGGCAGTTTGATGATGTCAGCGGTAGTTTAATGAATGAGGCGCTGGGATGCAAGTCAATTACGGAAAACCAGGGAGGAGAGGCTCTAACTCTAGCTGATCGTGATAGGAGAATGGATCGAGGCTGACAAGGGCGATCAAGATTGAGAGGCCGATCAAAATCAAGGAGAGGAAGAATCATTTCCTTTTGTTGCAGTAAACCCGGGCACATGAAGAAAGAATGTCGGTTCTGGAAGAAAGGAGAAAAGGATCAGAGACCATCTAGTACAAATCACAAGTCATCCAGCACAAATGAAGGTGAGAGTACTGCTATAGCCACAGATGGTGATGTGTTGTTTATTGTTTCAGTAGAGGATGCATGTGTATATACATCTAGCAGTAGCCTTGATTGGATCCTTGACTCTAGGGCATCTCACCATGTAACCCCATGCAAAAGATAGTTTTGTTTCATATAATCCCAGTGATTATGGTAGAGTGCATTTGGGGAATAGTCATTTTTGCAGTATTGTTGGAGTGGGAGATGTCCAGATCAAGATGAAATATGGACAAGATATATTCTTCAAACAGGTCAAACATGTACCAGAAATGCACATGAGTTTAATCTCTATGGGACAACTCAATGATGAAGGCTATTCGACAAGCTTTGGAAAAGGAGGCTAGAAAATTAGCAAAGGTGCATTGGTTGTGGCCAAAGGACCCAATACAAGAATGCTATACACATTGAAGACACTGATAGGAAAATCAGATTTGGCTGCCATCACAAAAGAAAGAAATTTAGCAAATCTATGGCATAAGCGTTTGGGTCACATGAGCGAGAAGGGCTTAAAAATCCTTATTGGTAAAAATTTATTGCCAGGCTTGAAATCCTATAGTCTTGATCTTTGTGAGCATTGTATATATGGCAGACAAAGAAGGGTTTCATTCCTTAGAGGTGGCCATGACATAAAGAAAAATGTGTTAGAATTGGTACACTCGGATGTGTTTGGGCCTGTTAACATCAAATCATTAGGAGGAGCATCATATTTTGTAACATTTATAGATGATGCATCCAGGAAAGTTTGGTCATATCTTATGAAAAATAAAAGTGAAGTGTTTGGAATATTTCAAAAATTCCATTTTGTTGTTGAAAGAGAATCTAACAAATTGCTGAAGTGTTTAAGAACAGATAATGGTGGAGAATATTGCTCAAATACATTTAAGGAATATTGTAACGGTTTTGGCATAAAGCATGAGAAGACCGTGCCTGGTACTCCTCAACAAAATGGTGTTGCAAAAAGGATGAATTGCACCATTATGGAAAAGGTGTGAAGTATGTTGTCCAATTCCGGTTTGGAGAAGAATTTTTGGGCTAAAGCAGTCAGGACCACTTGCTACCTCATAAATAGATCTCCAACTACATCCTTGGATGGCGGTATCCCTGAAGAAGTTTGGACTGGCAAGAATTTGAATTATTCTCACTTGAAAATCTTTGGATGTGAAGCATCTGTTCATATTCCCAAAGAAAATAGAACTAAGCTAGATGATAAATCTATGAAATGCATTTTTTGGGGATATGATGAAGATCTCGGTTATCGTCTATGGGATCCAGTCAAACATAAAATTATTAGAAGCAAGGATGTTATATTTAATGAGTTGAAAATGTTCAAGAGGACTATAGGTGAGTTGGAGGTCAAGAAGGTTATTAACAGGTTTGAAGAGAAGCAAGAAAACATACCACCAATACAAGAAAATGAACAGCAAATTCAGGAGCATGAAGAACAACAAGTGGAAAATAATGAACAACAAGAAGAAGGAACCTTACAAGAACCTCTACAGGAGATTCAAGCTGATAATGCACCACCATATTTGGTTTGCAGATCTTCAAGGCCTCATAAGCCTTCACAAAGGTATCCTCCTTCAAACTATATTTTGTTGGCTGATGAAGGTGAACCTAATTGTTTTCAAGAAGCTTGTAAAGTCGAGCACAGTAAAGAATGGAAGAAAGCAATGGAAGAAGAAATGAACTCTTTGTGGGAAAATAAAACTTGGGAGTTGTTAAACCTCCCAAAAGGAAGAAAGGCTCTACAAAACAAATGGGTGTACAGGATTAAGCATGAAGGTGACAAAAAGAAGGAGAGGTATAAAGCAAGACTGGTGGTGAAAGGTTTTGCCCAAAAAGAAGGTATTGACATCACTGCAATTTTCTCACTTGTTGTTAAAATGTCATCCATTAGAGTCATTCTTGGTCTAAATGCTGCTTTAGACTTAGAATGTGAACAGTTAGATGTAAAAACTGCTTTCCTTCATGGTGAATTGGAGGAAGAAATTTA
>APFE030774414.1:155962-168996 GCA_000404065.3 Pinus taeda
TAGAAATAACAAGCGTTGGCACCACTTTCTGGTAAACTAGAAGATATTTTTGAGAATCTTCCTCTGGCTAGGTGTATTCACTGCGTGTATACTTGGTAATGACCCAAATTTCTCTCAAACTGATTCTGCTTTTGCTATTTCGGTTTCCAGCCTTGCGAATGACTGAAAAAGTTAGGGACTTTACTCTCTGAATAATTTTCTGCATCGAAAACTGCCTCCGTTCTTTATTCCGGGCTTTTCTGGTGCGTAAGCTTCAGGTTTTTTGTAAACATGATGCTTTTGTGCGTCTTTGACTTTGAGCTTTAGGTGGCCTATTGACATCAGCATCTATTGAGTGATACTCTGGAATCTGTGGTCCTGTCACATGCGACATCCGTTTCTCAAGGGATCTCTTCTCTGTTCTCCGAGCATTGACGCTTTCCACTTTTCCTTAGCTGTTTCCTGCACATTGCTTCATGTTATTTCCTGTCTTACAGTTTACGTAAAGGAAAAGAGTAATGATAATAAATATTGACATGAAAGCTTTAAGCTCTTATGAATGCATAATCATGACATCCATAGCGAACTGACTCTTCGACAAACACAAGACTGTCCTTCCTGAATACTTTGGCATACAATCATTAATTTCTTTTAATGCGCGCGCCCAATTTTGGTTAACGGACAGCTTTCCTTGAATACTGCACCGAGGAAAATTCGCGATGGGCGATTTCTGCGACTCGCATCGCAGCATCGTGGATCGCGTCGTCAAGATGTGTCATCGCAGAAAATCATGATCGCAAATTTTTTGCAAATCGCATTTATCGCAGATCGTAGCATTGCAGATCGCAGCATCGCAGATCACATCATTTAGTCATTCAGTCATTGTGTGCTACTTACGCGATGTTGCGATATGCGACGTCGCATATCGGCCGTCGGAGATTTCTTAATTTTTTTCATTTAAGAGCGCTTCATAATGAATGCGATGCGATGAATTTCGCGTCGCTTCTTCGCAGTTTATTATGCTCATAAGAAAGCGTTTCATTCTCTTTTCGTGATGCAATAAAGTTTTAAAGAGTCAAATACAAAAAGTTTCATAAAATGTTTGTTTGGATTTTTTATTAAGGGTCCCCATTTGCTTGGTGTTATTTCTAGTATCAAACAAAGAGGGGGGTTGTTGGTGGCCACAACATGGTCTAAAACCATGATTTCTAGCTAAGACTTCAAAAATATGCCCTGTCTGACCTTCAAGAAATTCATATAAGGCTCTATACCCTGGTGCAAGATACAAGATGATTGGACTTTGAAACCTACAGCCTAACCAAGACGGGCCTTCTCTCAAGATGAGGTCACCATAGGTAACCAAGCTATTAGCAGCTAGCTTAAAATTTTCATATTTGAATGGCTCTCTATTTTGGATATTCCTATTGGAAGTTTGGTATCGGAATTTGGTTGCTGCTATAGCAAGGTCTTTGATGGCTAGGAAGTATTCTACCCCTTGTTGGACAACTGTTGTGTGAATAGGTCCCAATGTCTAGATCACACCATTCTTACTCATTAAGCTTCTATGCTTATTCCACAGTTGCAATGGGTTTCTAGGTTCACCCCTTACGCACAGATCTAACCCGTTCTCCTATCTTTGGAAAGTATTGTAGGCTTTAAGCCACTTTATCTGGTTAACAGCAAAAGAGATGAAGGCCTAAAGTTGGATATCACCCACAAAGGGGCTAGGGTTCTTTTCTATTTCTCCATCCAACACAAGATTATGCAAATAAAACTCACATAGCAATCATTGGACTTTCACCCCATAATGCTTAGAGTAGTTGATGAAATCATCAATAATTTTTATCTCTATAGGCACCCCTGCTTTTACGGCCTTAATTTTGAATTGTAAATATCTTTCCATCAAAAACAAAGCATAGTTTTTGGCAGGTGCCCTACATGCTAGAACATCAGTATATAGAGAACATAAGATATTCATTTGACTCATAACTATGTCTATTCTATTGGTTACCTTTTTAACTTTTTCCTCTACCCTTCGCCATCTTCGAAGGCCTCTCTCTCTAATGCATTGATGTTCTTTACTTGTTGTTGTAACTTCTCATATTTCTCCTGAGGAATAGTTTCCTATGTGAGCTTTTCTATCGTTTGTTGGGCCTGTGCTAGATCTTTTTGAAGTTTCGCTATCCTTGGGTCATTATCCATCATGACATTTTTGGGCTGGAGATCTACTGGATCTCCTTATTGCAACATCTCGTTTTTATAGTCTGTGTCTCCTTCTCATGAACTGTCCAGTTGGTCATCATGCTAGAGGATAATGCCTCTGTTTGGACATCCTTATTATAGATTGGTGTGTTTTCTGTTTGGGCTTCTGCATTTGTAATAGCCACATGTTTTTCCTTGCGGTCCTGAATAATAATGGGTTTGACTTGAGTCCTCTTGGTCTTGTTTTTATGGGGTTTCGCTTGGGTGGCTACATGCTTTTCTCCAAGGGTTCTTTTTTATATTTTCCCCATTTTTAGGACCCTTATTTGTTGTCTGAGTTGTTTACTTACATTTAGCAGTCTCTATTGTTCCTTTTGCAAGTTTTTGATTTCATTTGTTTTCTTTGAAGGAACAACTGTTTCTTTTCTTGAACCTGGCCTTTGTTCTTCAAAGATTGTACCATTGCCCTGGCTTATTTCCATGTTTTCTAGTTGGAACACTTCTTCAGTTTTCTTGTTCTCCTGATTAGGTTTTTTAGGGGTGGAAACCCTGGGTTGATCTGCTATTTCCCGGGCAGCTTCTTCTTCTACTTCTTCTTCATCATGCATTTCTTTGGGTGTACTCTGACTATGAGCAGAGTGTTCCTTAGATTGTCCTTCTTCTTCCTTCTCATCACTCATCTCCTCATATGCACTCTTACTGTGAGTAGAGTGCTCCTACAATGGTCCTGCCTCAATATTGGGGTTGACTGGGCTATGGGGTTGGACATACTCATCCATATTGCCCTAAATTTGGGCTAATTTGTCTTCTTGCAGAGGGTTTTGCAATGGGCTTTGGCTGGGTTTCTCTACTTCCTCCCCCTCTTCTTCATCAGAGTGCTCAGTTTCCTCTTCCAATTCCTCTTCTTCATTTTCTTCTAATTCTTCTTCATTTTCCCCTCCTTCACGTTGTGGGGGTTACTGGTCCTCTAAGTCATGTATTTCTATGGGCTGGCTACTGTTTCCTCGGGAATTTCCCAGTATTCCTCTGCTTCTCCCAAATTTGACCGACTGCCTTCGTTTCTATGGTCTAATTGATGTGCTAGCGATGTTTTTGATCTATTAAGAAAATCAATTCTTCCCAACTACTCTACTTTTGGGCAAGACTGTAATTGACTATCAGCCGAATTAAACTATGATGACTTACTACTAATTATACATGACAAGATTTTCTTATACTTCAGGCAATGTCATGCAATAAAAAATTTAAGTACGTGGGAAAATTCACAACACATTTTTGTTTTAATACAGCTAATAGTTTGAGATGGCGTGGTCTTACCACGTCTTTTCTGCCATTGCAAGTGATGTAGCTTTGGACAATTCTCGCCAATTCTGCCCAAAGCTCTCCCATGGTTGCCAGCAGGTATCCTTTACCTTTGACAGTAAGGTTCTATCCTTCATCCTGGAGGATGGTTATAGCATCTTGCAGTCTCATCTTTTTCAAGGTCCATACTGGTCCAACGGTTGGCAGTCCCAAAACTTCAGCAATTATCACATTTGTTACTACTATTTGTCTCCCCCTCACCATGTAATGATCTTCCTGTAGATTCTACAGAAATTTAATGGCCACCGTCTCATTAGACTGTTGTAGATGGTTAAGGTAGGAAATCCATCCTGACCTTACTAAGATTTTTCGTGTAGCGTCAGAGACCATTAACAACTTTGATTTGCTGCGAATTGATTTGCCTCCCATTTTTTTCAAGCTTAGCACACTATTAGAAAAACATAGAGATGATGATGGAGAGCAAGCTATTCAAAATTTAGCTCATTCGAAAAAAACACAGAGATGATGATGGAACATCAAGTTGTTCAAACTTTAGCTCACTATTAACTTTTACAGAGCCAAAACACAGAAATGGCATTGGAACAACAAGCCATGCATATTGGGAAATACAATGCAATTAATACCTCCAAATAATGAGTTGACACGTATGCCAATGGATTATGGAGATCACCCACATGCCCCTGAAATGTGATAGGTTGTCCTCAGCTGTCAAATAAAGGAGCAACATGCTAAACTGCAATTGTACAGTAGAATAAAGGAACAACATATAGATCCATGACTTGTTTACAAATGAGTAGATTACTGAAATTGAGGCTTATGATGTAAATCACAAATAAATATGGAAATGTCGTGATATGATGTGAAAAATAGAGGATAGGACAACTTGACGTAAGTAAAAGTTCTTTTGGAGTCATTATCCACTTCAACCATTATGATTGATTTATAAATGGTTTTCATATATAAAAGGTTTGAAAGGGTTATATAAAATAATCTCATTTGAAATCAATATAAAGATATAAGAGGAAGGTTTTATAATGACTATTGGTATATGAAAAATATGACTTCAATACCATAAGAAAATCTCTATTGCCCACAGGTGTCCATAACCTTGACAGAGTTGCTTATTTCACCCGTGTAACCATAATCCTTTGTGTATGCCTAGGAAAGTGTTGTGCGATGTCAAAATGGAGACCATTGTGCTGGCTTGGTAACCAGATGAATCACAATGCCATTCATCAGGAAGGAGTGAAAGGTGGGCAGGCCAGCTCGTGATGAGACCCCCTATTCCAAGGACTTTTTTATTTTTCTGATATGCCTCTTGGATCATATTCCTGGTGTGGTGGCCATGGTGGGAATGCCACTTCACTTTCTTCCTTATGACCATGGTAGGCTGGCTCTTAATGAAACCCCCTATCCTTCATCTGACAAATCATGTTAATAATCATATAGATATGTATTTTTCTTTTCTTCCTTTCTTTTATATAGCATTTTCCCATTTATATACAAAGGGTGGCTCAACACTCCTTAAGAGTAGGGATGGTGGAAGAAGTCTTCACATCTCAATAGAAGAAAATATGCCCTTATTCTTATTCAGTAATAATGATTAAAGAGAATTATGAAGATTTAAGGAAGAAACAACATGATAAAAATAATCAATCAAATTTGTTTTAGTGAAAACAAAGGCAACAAAGTAATATAAATAGTTGTGTTCTTTCCTCTTTTTCTTATCAATTCAAAGAAATTTCTCTAAAGATAACGATTTTTCTTTTTGGTTTGTTCATTTCAGTATCCTCTAGTTTTTGTATTCTTGCATAAATGTATAGCTATGCCTTAAATGACTATCATTCATAAAAATCCTCTAAATGGTGAAACACACACACACACACACAACAAAAAAATGCACTCTAAAAGTGTTGTTTCTTAGATGGAACAACTGCTATTCCTTAAGAGGGACAAAAAAAGAACATCTGCATGCAAAAACCATGGTTCCTTTAATAGGAATAGCAAGCAAAATAAAAAAACATACTCGAAATTGTTGTTCCTTAAGAGGAACAACAGTTATTCCTTAATCGGAACAGCAAATAAAGCAAGCATGAAATAAAATATCGCTCCTTCAGCGGAACAGCCTAAGATCATCCGAAATAAAAACTGTTGTTCCTTGGGAAGGAATGGTAGAAAGGAAAAAAATGTGAAGGATGGTTGTTCCTTTAAAAGGAATGGCAAAACAATCTAGCAGAAGTGTTGTTCCTTCAAAAAGGAATGGAAAAAATGCGAAGATTTTGTTCCTTCAGAAAGGAATAATAAAAATGAAAGTGTTGTTCCTTCGAAAAGGAACAACAAAAAGTGAAAATGTTGTTCCTTCAAAAAGGAACAACAGAAAACGAAAGTGTTGTTCCTTTGGAAAGGAACAGTAGAAAACGAAAGTGTTGTTCCTTCGGAAAGGAACAACAAAAAATAAAAGTGATGTTCCTTCGAAAAGGAACATCAAAAAAATGAAAGTGTTATTTCTTGGGAAAGGAACAACAAAAATGTGGGAGTGTTGTTCCTTCGGAAAGGAACAACAAAACAAAAGTGTTGTTCCTTCGAAAAGGAACAACAAAAAAAATGAAAATGTTGTTCCTTCGGAAAGGAACGGCAAAAATGCGGAAGTGTTGTTCCTTCGGAAAGGAACAACAAAACGTGAAGGTGTTGTTCCTTTGGAAAGGAACAACAAAACGTGAAAGTGTTGTTCCTTTGGAAAGGAACAACAAAAAGGTGGAAATGTTTTTCTTTCTGAAAGAAACACCAAAATGCAAAAGTGTTGTTCCTTCGGAAAGGAACAACAAAACGGCAGAAATGTTATTCCTTCGGAAAGGAAAAACAAAATGAAAAAGTGTTGTTCCTTCAGAAAGGAACAACAAAATGATGGAAATGTTGTTCGAAATGTTGTTCCTTCAGAAAGGAACAACAAAATGCAAAAGTGTTGTTCCTTTGAAAAGGAACAAAAAAAGGCGGAAATGTTGTTCCTTCAAAAAAGAATAGCAAAATGCAAAAGTGTTGTTCTTTTGAAATGAAATATTGAAAAGGCGGAAATGTTGTTCCTTCATAAAGGTATAGCAAAATGAAAAAAAATGCAGAAATGCAAAAGTCTGTATAGAAAGTAATTTATACAAGCAGAAAAGAAAAAGTTATGTACAAAATTTAAGAGCAATGGAATTACTTAGTGAACCAATGCCGAGGAAGAATTATTTTTCTCAGCAAGAATTTGCTTATCAGAATCTTCCCGGAGCTACTGGTAGAAGGATTCCTGAGTAAGTGGTTTATGGTACAGTCGCACTCGATGGCCATTTGCTTTAAAGGCATGTCTACATCTGTCAATAGTAGTCAAAGTAATGGTGCCATTGTCATGCACTTTCTGGATTTCATACAGCCCAAGCCATTGAGTCTGAAGTTTTCTAGGAAAATCCTGAAACTTGGAGTCATATAGGAGTGCCCAATCTCCCTCGTGGAAGATTTTATTTTTTATCAAGGCATCATGCCATTTTGCTCTCTGCTGTTGGATTAATGTAGTGCATTGAAGAGCCGAGAACCTAATTTCACCTAGCTCATTATTTTTCGTAATATATTAGTCTGGGCCTCATTTAAATTCAGACCGACCTCCTGTTTTGTTCTTAACGTTTGTATTTTGAAATCTATTGGAAAAATGGGTTCCTTTCCAAATACTAGCTGACATGGTGAATAACCAGTGGTGTTTCTCCACATTGTTCGGTATGCCCAGAAAGCTTCTAGCAATCTTGAAGCCCAATCATGCCTATGTGATGTAATGGCTTTTGTTAATATTACTTCTATCACTTTATCCGTGATCTCTACTTGGTCATTTGCCTATGGGTGATACGGAGTGGTAATGTTGTGCTTAATGTGATAATTTTTTAATGTTGCAGCGATTTTATTTCCTGCAAACTATGGTCCTATGTCCATGATTATGTCCCTTGGGAGGCTATATCGCACAAATATTTGGAATAGGAAATGAATCACAGAGTCCTTTCTATCTCTTGGAAGTGCCTCTGCTTCAACCAACTTGGTAACAAACTCTGTTGCTACTAGAATGTATGTTTTATGATTTGATGATGGGTTGATCGAACCAACAAAATTGAGTGCCCAACACTCAAATGGTTCGATTAATAGCTATGGGTTTAAAGGCAATTCGTCAAACTATCCAGGTCATCCTTCTCTTTGGAAACTTTCACAGGCTTGAACAAATTTCTTGGCGTCTTTAAATATTGTGGGCCAGTAATATCCTGTTTGAAAAATCTTGTGACCAATGCTTCAATCTGCGAAATGTTCACCACACGATCCATCATGACAGGCTTTCAGAATGTCAAATTTTCGTCTTCACATATGCATCTTCTAATGTGCATATCTGCCCCTGTATGAAATAGGTAGCCCCCAATCGAAGAAAATCAGGTGCTACGTTGCACAATCTGTTTCGTTCATTGGGGGTCAGGTGCATTGGTAATTTGCCTACTGCTAAATAATTTGCAACATCAGCATACCAGGGTGTCTTGATAGTAAAAACAAATAAATGTTTATCTGGGAATTGATCTTCAACTGCTACTACATCCACTCGCTTCGGCATTCGTGAGAGAAAATCACCTACAAGGTTCTCTTTCCCAGGTTGATCTTTTATTGTGATGTCAAATTCCTGCAATAAAATCAACCATCTTGTTACTCTACCATTTGGAATAGGTTTATTTGGTAAATATTTTATGGCTGAGTGATCTCTATATAAGACAATAGGATATCCAGTGATATAATGCCTATATTTATTTACAACATGTATTACAACTAAAAATTCTTTTTCAATAACAGTAAAGTTTAACTCAGCAGGGGACAAATTCTTGCTAATATAATATATTGCATATGGATTTTTGTCTTCTTCCTGCCCATGGACGGCTCCAATAGCTGTGTCTGAAGCATTTGATGAAATTTGAAATGGCAGGTCCCAATTTGGGCCTCTGAGCACTGGGACTATTGACACAGGCTTTTTCAAATCCTCAAAAGCACAGTCGCATTTATCTGTCAAAACAAAATCAACATTCCATGTTAGTGCGTATAGAGGTGCATATATTTGGGAAAAATGTTCTATGAATCTCCTATAATAACCAGAAAATCCTAGGTATTAACAAGATTATTTTAATTTTGGCTAGATCTACCTGTATTCCAACCGCTGAGATATAATGACCTAGGATGAGCCCTTCAATCATCATCATATAGCACTTTTCATGGCTCAAGCAAAGCCTGGTGGTGATACATCGTTGCAGCACATTTTCCAATGTGTCTAGTGCTGGCTAAAAATCATCTTCGTATGGTGTGAAATCATCCATATATACTTGGAGCCCTTCATTTATTAAATCTGAAAAGATGCTGAGGATGGCCCTTTGAAATGTGGCAAGGGCATTGCATAGGCCAAAGGGTAGGACTCTGTAGGAAAATGTTCCCCAAGGACAGGTAAAAGTAGTTTTGTCTTGGTCTTCAAGTGAAATTTGAATCTAATTGTATCCACTGAAGCCATCCAAGAGAGAAAAGAATTACTTTCCTACTAATGTATCTAATACCTGATCAATGAATGGAAGGGGAAAGTGGTATTTCTAGGTTGCTTTGTTTAATTCTCTGTAATCTACACAAATACTCCACTTTCCATTCTTCTTTGGCACCACTACTAGTGGACAGACCCACTTGCTATCGGAGATTGGATAAATAAAGTTTACATCCACATTTTTTGTAATTCGGCTTTCACAATATCTTTTAGGTGAGGGTTGAGTCTCCATTGGGGTTGGTGAATGGGTCTAACATCCTTTTATGTATAAATGTGGTTCATACACAGTTGGGGATCAATTCCCTTCATGTCTGGATAATCCCTTGCAAGAGCTTCCTTATATTTTCTCAGTAGTTGGACCAGCTTTTCTTCTTGTTCAAGAGTCAGGTTATTGTTAATGTTCAAGGTTTTTCCTGGCTCAATCTCTATAGTTTTGTTGTTTGAAATAGAGGTAGTGGGTATTGTTTGATCATGAGTTTCTTTCAGAGGATCTTCTTCTAGTTCATTGTCAAATGATGCCTCTACCATGTGAGATTGTACATGGGATCTGGATTCAGATTGGCAAATGAATTTGTTAATAACATCATCCTCTATTTGATCTTTAAAATCGAGGGCATCTTCTATGGTTAATGGGGAGCTAATGTTTTCTGTGAGGTATGATACAAGATGTTTGTTAGTTTTTATTATTGTTACACTTGGTTGGGCTGGAGGGTATAGAGCTAGATTCTTGATGTTACTCCCTCTAGTTATGGTCATACTTCCTTGTCGAAAACCAATGTAAGCATCAATAGTCGCAAGCCAAGGTCTACCTAAAATTAACAAGTGTCCATCGAGTCGATTTTTGGGGTCGATTATCAGAAAGTTGGAAGGATATTCCGAGGAATCTACTAATACCATTACGTCGTGTAGTGTACCTTCTGGCCTAACTACTGATTGGTCAACCAGTTCTAATAAGGTGGAGGTTGGTTCTACTGATGCAATGCCCAGTTTTTGATAAGTGGTGGTTTTTAAAATATTAATTATAGCCCCTAAATCAACTAGGGAATTTTAAAAGGTTTGGCCATTGATTTGCAGTGTCACTATTGGATTTCTTGGGTCTTCATATTTTAGAGGTGCTTCTCTTCCTGATAACAAATCAGATATGGTGCCAACTACTTGGACTGTTGGGTTATTTGTTATTCTCCTCCTCGGTTTTTTTATACATAACTCCTTGATGGTTTTTGCATATACTGGGATATCTTGGATCGCTTGGAGGAGTGGGATTTTTATATACAAATTCTTTAGTTCTCCTAGAATATTAAAGTCAGGATGTTCTATAGGGCGTGGTATGATTAATCGTTTTGGGAATGGGGGAGAAGATGTGATTGCTTGGTTATGAGTCTGTTGTTTGACCACATCTTCTTGTTGCAGCAGTTGTTTTATGGGTAACTGATTTTCAACTTGAGCATGTTTGTCTCCCTCGGTTTCTATAATGCGCCCAGACCTTAATTGAAGGCCGTTGTACTCCCTTAGATCAGTTTCTAGCTCTGGTGTTTCCATTATTTGAACAAATTGAACGAGTCTGTTATTTGTGTTTGGGTTGCGTTGGGCTAGCAGTTGCAGTCTTAAGTTTGACTAGGGATTTTGTTGTAGTGCATATGGCATTGGCAGTGTAGGTTGAGGGAGTGGAACGGTTCCTACTGGTTGATTCATTGGTCTTTGCCATTTTCTCTACTAGGCTTGACTCTGCAAAGTGGGAGGGGACCATTGTGTTGCTTTTGCCAATATGGTGGAGCGTAGGGAAAATTTGGCCAATTACATTGGTTTGTTTGATTCGGCCATGGTGATGAAGGAAATGGTTGTTGTGACAAGTTTGAGAAGGGAGGCTGATTTTGCCTCATTGTATTAGATTGTTGAGCATGATATTGCAGAGGCTAGAAAGAAGAGGACGGATTAGAGGACATACCTGGTTGTCAAGGCTGCCATTGACAGTGCTGATTAAGTAGGTAAACCAGTTTTGATTCTTCCTCTGCTTCATTGTATATTGCTTTCAAACTAGGAAGTGACGGGCAATTCTCTCTGGAGTGGCCTTTTGTACAAATAGCACAGACTTGAACTTCATCTAGTGGGCACTCCTTATGGCCGTGTTTCTTTCTGCATCTAGGGTAGAATATTGCTAAATTTTTCTCTACTTCTGCTTGTTTCTGTTTCACTTGCATAATATCGAGTTGCGTTTTCAGAGTCCCCAATATATTAGTTTTTTAATTCTCCAATACATTTCCAATTTCTATGTGGGTTACTCCTTCTCCAGGGATCTTGTTGTCCCTTGTGAACCTGTCATGTTCCATTGATTTTAGCATCCTGCCACCTCATGAACTCCTGATACATAAGTTAATAATGTCAACAAAATTTTCTTGATAAATGTCTCCTTTTCCCATAATATTTATTGTTTCAACCCATTGTTCCTTCATCCCTTTAATTAATGTTATTTTTAATACATTTTCAAGTAAGGGTAATGATGCATAAGGAGATCTTTGAAGATTATACTGAAAAAATTCAACATATTCTTCTAACATCTCATTAGGTCTAGCTACCATATGAAATATTTCATCCTTTAACTCTCTAGACCTACAATAATCCTGATATTTCTTTAGGAAAGCAACTTTCATTTGATCCAAGTCATTTATGACACCTCCACCCAACCCCATAAACCATCGTAAAAAAGCCCCTTTGAATGTAGAGGGAAATAATTTCAGCTTTCGGGGATTAGTGGTATAGTCGTACCCTCGACATAGTACATCGAATTCAAATAAAAATGCATCTGGATCTTCCAATGTTAGGCCATGGAATGTAGGGATATGCTGGAGAATAATGGCCTTCATATGTGCATTAACTGTAGTATCTACAATGGGATATTGCAGTGTGGAGGTTTGGGGGGTTTGCTGGTTCTGGGCCATTTGGTTAAATATGTGCCAATATCCTTATGGGATTTCTAGGAGGGTATTCCTAGGCTAGCTAGAAGGAGCCGGAATGGCCTTAACAAGGATGGCCTTAACAACACTTCCTTTATTTGGGATGATGATATTTCCTTTCTGAACTAATGTCTGGGGGGATCCTAGCTCTTCAGGTTCTTCAGCTTTAATCTGGATAATTTTGACAGCACTTCCCTTATCTGGGCTGCTTAATGGCTTAACTATTCCAAGAGGAGATCTTGGTTCTTCGGTTTCCCATGTTTCTCCTTGATCCAGGTGGATGTTGGTGGCCACCCACATATCCCATTTGGACCCCCACAAATGTCTCTTTCAGTTTTTCAGTTTCCGTAATTGTAGCACAATTTACTATTTTTAGCAATTTTTTCGGGTCCTAAATTTCCGGAGCCGTTTTGAGGCCCTAAACGACGTTTTTTTGGGAAATCTAGGGGCAACATGGGTCCATGGATCGATGTTTCCCTTCCTAAAGTGATATTTCTCAGATAGATCTTTCTAACGAGCTATCATACGCATCAAACAGAGATTGTATGCCAAAGTTACAACCCCGGGAAATTGATGTACCAATTTACCCAAAACGGGGCCCACAATTTGGCGTTTCATCTTCTCGGGTTAGGTTTTGGAATGTGAACGGTTTTCCATTGTTTCTCAACAATAACAAGGCCTTTGAGCCTCATTGTAACACAATTCAGAACAGTTTAGAGGCATGTAGTCGCCACATCTCTTCTCAAAGATAAGCTACCATCGCCCTAGCTGGTTTATTTCCATTTCTGGTTGTAAGCATATTTCGGTATTTTCCATTAATGAAATGAAGCATTGTTTCTATTGCATATTTGTGTATATGGTTATCTCTGTATTTTTTTGCGTTCCTGTTTAAATCTTGATCAGTGGTATCAGAGCGGTCTGCTTTTTCTCTGTTTTTCTTTGCATGTCCCCAACGAGGTCGGGATATAAGGAATTAGGGCTTGAACTGGTCGAACCTTTGCAAG
>APFE030774414.1:184630-201742 GCA_000404065.3 Pinus taeda
TACTTGTTTATATATGCATTTGTATGGTTAACACACATCTGGTCTTGTGTTATTTATGAATATAGATCTTTGTTCTTCGATAGTAGTATGTTGTTGTGATTCCACAGGTGCTCCTTGAAGCTTGGTAGATGAAGAAGAAGTAGCGAAGATCTATCAGGAAGGAGAGGAAATCAAGCGCAAGACTAAGGTTGGTCTCCTTGGTCCCCCTCTTGTCTATTTTCATAGAGGAAAATGAAAGTAGACTTTACTTGTTTGTTTCTAAGATAGCCACCCATCTTAGTGGGAATAGCAACATCTGAGTGGACACTATTCCCAGTAACAAGTACCCTGTTCATCAAAATTGTTGAGGGCTTCAGTACCCCATTCATCAAAATTATTAAGGGCTTCTATGTGCTGCACCTCCTCATCTACCTGACCCTCTGCCGGGTTTTTACTTGCAGTTGATGTCATTCTTTTCTTCTTCAATTTATGAATGAAGGCTAATAAGGGTATGTTGTCCTACTTCTCTCCATCTTCTTCATTCTCCACTATGTGGGCTACTACATCTACGAGAACCGAGAGGTTATGATCTCATTTGTATCATCCAGTTTATATTTTATTTTCTTGGTCATTCACTGAATTATATCTTCCTGTAGCTGATTCCTAAAGCACTCTTCCAGCCTATATATACTTGTCCATATTTGCTCAAAAAGGTTGGTTTTCATCCCTTACGGTTGAATCATGACCCCTATACTATAAATAAATGGTTTATGAGGAATAAACACCACTTAGGATTTTCCTTTTTACCCATGCAAAACATGTCAGTGGATTGGGTTAACGGGAAAATTTATGAATTGGATAATACAATAATGATTTTCTTGATTGCCACATCCAATGAAATCTTGAAATGGATCTAAACTCTTTGAAATATAATTATTGATATTTATTTAATGATATTTACTTTATGCAATTAGAATATTTCTTCCTTCCTTGTATTTTCTTTCTTGCAATAGGTTAAGGTTTCCATTTCAAGCATTTCCATTTCTGCAACTAGTTAGGATTTGATTTCATTACATGCACTCCAGTAAATCATGAAAAAAGGAAGGACACATTTTATGTTGCACGTATGGTTTTGATACCTCTTAAATTTGTACAAAACCTAAGTTGATAATTAAATTTGGTAGCCTTGGGAGTTGCAAAATTCTTCTTGCAATCCTGAGGCTCATCACCAAGGAGGTGAATGACCTAGAAAAGTCTCATGGAAGAGAGAAGTTGAGAGAATGGTTCCCTTAGTAGATTGTAAGACATCACCTACTCGTACCTTATCATAGTATGTACCATTTAGGAAATATTCGAAAAGGTTTGAGACAATGGTTGGCATACTCTCTTTAGTAAACAAATCAAGGTATAGAGATTGATGCATATTAGCTGATAGAGGATGGAAATATGTGCTCCAAGAAATATCACTTAAATCAGAGGCTTTCAAAGATGAGCTTTCATCAAGCAAGAGATGTTGAGAGGATATTGGAGCATAAAAACCCTAATTTGACATGGTTGAGGGGTCTCATCAAGATCGTGAGAACCGGATGTAACCATCACTAGAAACTGAAGTGCCTCAATTTCTTGATGAGTCCCAAATCCTTTGAAAGATGAATTATTAAGTTCTAGTGGCTTTGTGGGATCAATAGATGGACACGAATGGCATTCATCAGAGGCATGGGAGAATATGTTTTCGGTAGAATGACAATCATTGAAGCGACCAATTTGACCAGGTTGGGAATACAACACATAAGGATCTTCTTGGATTAAAAGTGAAGATGAATCAAACAGAGGACCATATTGAATTTTTCGAGATGTAAGGTCTTATTCTTCACCTGTTCAAGGCTGCAGATGGGAGAGATCAGGAATAAGAGATTCAACATCCTCATATTTTGATTGTGAAACATCAACCTCACATACATGATTGTAATAAACACCAACATCATAAATATATGAATTATTTGTAGAAACATTGGCGCAGTAGACTCACGAAATAAATTATGGTATGATGGATGAAAAGGTTTAGATGAAGAGTCCTTAGTTTCAACCAAATTTAATTTAGAACTCAAACCCTAGACATTGGAGTGAGCCTGAGGGAGCAATGAATCTTCATGCATATCATGTTCCATGGATCCAATACGACATTCAACTTTATCTAATACAAGACCTAAGTCAATGCCTGCAGGTAGATGAAGTTCATGAATAGATTTAGGAACAAATTTAATGTGCTTGATTTGGGTTTCATATACACGAAGAGATGTTACATCAACTTGATTTTCAGTTTCAAATTCAACAAGATGTATGAAACCTTCAGAAGTGATACAAGTTGGTTCATCTCCCTACAAGAATTCTTTACCATCTAAACTATTTATGACTAGAAATTCATTAGGTAACGAATTAGAAGGAGGATGAGAAATTTCAGAAGCACTAATTTCCTCCTTGGAGGTTTGAGGCCATTCCCAACTCACCGAGATAGGAAAGACAAGATTAAGGATAAGATTTGGAGAATTTGAAACTTCCAGGTTAGCATTATGTTCACAAGAATCCATATTTATTTAAGCTTGAAGGCATTGCCAAGAGACATAAAACAGATATCGAAATTTCTCACTCAAATACATAGAATCAACATCTCACTCTAGGAATTAACAACAAAGATGAACAAATCTAGTAGTAAAGTATTCTAATGATTCTTTAGGTTTCATTTTGAGCTTATTTATCCTTTTAAAAACATCTTTAAAATCATACCTGTCGAAGGCTTGTTGTAGCTTACTGATGAGCTGCTGGAATGAAGGGATGGAAGCTGCTGGCAATGTGTGGCAGCATTGTTTGATGTGACCTTCAAGTGTGAGGGTAAACGATATGATAATAACATCTTTGCAATGCATTATGTTAGAGTGAGATAACTATAGAAATTGAATAATTTGTCCTAAAATTGTTGTTCGACCCTCGCCATCAAACTCCCACTGTGACAACTGATAGATTATTTTTGTAGGTACCACAAGGTTTATACTTTTAGAAAAATAACCTGGGATAGAGATTCAGGACAGAACCATTTACAAATATGAAACTATATGCCAACTCGAAGGGCTTAGCTTGTCATCTAACCTTTTATCTAGCACCAAAATTTGTTGACGGGTTGGAATGTATCACCAATAGCTAGGGGGTCTCTCCAGTGTGAAGTCCCAATTATGCCTCACATTGTTTGGGATATGAGCCCCATTCGATATGTGGGCCTGAGTACCACCATGAACTTTTTGCTCTTGGTTGTCAAATGAAAAAGTGTTAGAGTGAGGAAAATAATGACAAACTATAGAGGGAGATACAAGAAGGTCACAACAAAAATGTAAGGAGTAGGCCATGAGAAGGACTAGTGAGCCAAAACCTAATTAGACATACATAAACAAGAACATGGAAAAGGTTAATTGCAAATTAGTTGACAATAGATCACTGCAATGGGGAGAAATATGTAAGACCATATTAGAAAACAAGCATGCATTCAACAACTATGAAGAAGTCAATAATTTATTGTGTTATGAATGCACACATACAAATGCATTGAAAATACCATACAAGCAATACAACCACTATGAATATGCATGGGAATCAGTGCCATAAATGATGAACATTTTATTTTTACTGTTGCAAATACAAGTACATATCATGAAATTTGTCAATGACAAGCAGTGGAGCATGGGTTGTGTTTTAACCCTAGAGACAACACCTAACTACAGGAGGTCAGTGCCTAGGACATCCACAAAACTAAAAAATATTTTAATACCTCCCCGAAGTCAAAACACTCAAAAATGTAATGTCAAGTTGAATTTAGAGATAAAATTAATGGATCAAGATTGCCTTTAATTTAATGACTACAGATTTCAAATTCTTAAATGAAAGATGAAATAGTTGGAAACAAAGTTTCTCACATTGGGACAAATGGAATCTGTAACAACCCTGGTGAAACATTCATGTAATAAAAGTTAATAAAGGAAAAATAAGACCATAGGTAAGGGACACGTATTCCAAGATGAATGTTGGGAAAATATATCCTAGTAAGGATCACTGGATGTGTGTTTTGGCTAAGGAAATTAGGAAAGGCATTAAAATGAAAA
Source organism: Pinus taeda (assembly GCA_000404065.3). Taxonomy (NCBI): domain Eukaryota; kingdom Viridiplantae; phylum Streptophyta; class Pinopsida; order Pinales; family Pinaceae; genus Pinus; species Pinus taeda. Next base: position 188,758 of record APFE030774414.1, read on the forward strand.
AAGGAATTTTGGCACATTTATATATGAAAATAAAGGAAATTAGGAGAAAAGTAAGGTGGAAGGTCATATGTTTAATGTGAGGAGGAAATTGAAGGAAAGTAATGCAAAATAAAGAAATTAGAGCCCTCATTAATAAAAAGGCTTGTGAGGATCAGTTGGTAGGCTTGGTCAGTTCAACTTTTTGTCAGCTCATGTTTGGAGCTCTCTCATTATTATCTCTTTGTCTCTCTCACTTTTGGTCACTTAGAGTTTTCTTGGACAACTGTAGCTTGGAGTAAGGAAAATAAAGAAAGGAAAGGAAAGGAAAGTAAGAAAATGAAAGGAAAAGTAAGAAAGGATCAAGGAAAGGAAAGAAAGGTCAAGTAGCTTTGGCAGGAATACTTGCAGGTAACCTTTTGCATGTGTGATTTCCTATTTGGTTTAGACATGCATGGATTTGAATGTTGGTGTATGGTTCTCTTGTTTTCAGTGGCGTGGTTATGCCAGGATATGAGAGTGGATTTCAGCCTAGCCTAGCTGTTTTCCAAATGCCATTGTATGTTGGGATGTTTATTTCAATTTTTGACATTTGGTTTGCTAGATGGATTTTAGAATCTGGGGTGAAGGTCATCTCAAGGTTCATTCCCAAAGGACTAGAATCCCCTGATCGATTTGGCAAGATACACGATAAAGCCAAAGGGATAAGTCTCAATTTAGGGCCTAGTGATCCGGGTTTGGATTGTGGTAAAGCCTAAGAGACAAGGAGACATAAAATTCCTCTAGTATAGTGATGGATTCCGGATGGCATTCCAAGTTTGGTTCGGTTGTGATGAGAGCACCGGTTTTGGCGTGATCATAGTTTGATGAGGGTGAAGGTGGTTTAAGCTCTAGATTTCATTTGTTTTTCTTGGATTGGTTGTTCTATGAGATCCCACATTCATTCTTGGAATATTACACGAGGGTGACTCGCTAAAAGAAATATTTGGTTTAGCCATGTCTATGATCGGGTGGTAAGTGGAAGTCCCGAACCTAGTTAGATTTTCCTATGATTAATAAATGATAAGTTCTCTCACTTTTGCACTGATTTATATGTAGATTTAATGGTTGTCATATCTATAATATTTATATATTTTTATGCCAGTTATAGGCAGGGTTGAATGACTAGTTTATGTCATGGTCATTTCATATATTTACTTTTAATTGCTAAATAGATGGATGCAAGACCTAATTGATGATGTAGGAGTTCAATGGAGAAGGAGGTGATCCTTCTGGTTATGCTTCATAAGTTTTTCAAGTCATTTATGCTCTATCTTGTTTCCTAGACCTATAGGTTCCATTGATGCCACGTATTTGACAGAATGTCAATCTCGGTTGGGGATGCTTAGGCCTAGTCCTGAGGGTTCTTTTTGATTGATCAACATTGTTATCCTGTTTTTAATGAATTCGAGAAGTTACAACAAGTTGTGGGTAGGGACCAGGATTATGGGTTAAAAAAGTGTCTTAGGATCACTAGCCCAAAACTAATAATTTTGGTCCACAATCACTGGAAGGAAGGCCTGTGAGATTGACTTTGGGATTTTGGTCGCTTCCTTGCCCATAGCATGTGAATATGGCCTAAGACATGCAAAATAGCATTGTGACCTAGGGACAGGTTGTCTAAGTGGCTAACTTGTCTCATGAGGGTTATGTTGATGATGTTGGATGACTGTATGTGATGTTCCATCAAGTCGACTTCCTTAAGGTGACATAGGAGGTCAAATCTAATTGTAGTAGAATCTCTCCTCATGTTTACCATGGTTGGCATGGTTACTTTGGGTAGAACTGGGAGGGGATGTTACAAATTGGTATCAAAGCAAGTTGCACTCTCTTTGTGTCATATTTGATGCCACAAATTGGTATCAGAGTGGGTTGTGCTTTCTTTGGCTCATATGTGATACCACAGATTGGTATTAGAGAGTGGTTTCACTCTCCTTGGGTGAAGTTTCTTGACCATGTATGAATATCAGTTGCATGTGTCTCTTACACTTGCATTCCATGTGCTTATTGTATTACATCATGTTGATCATGGTTATAGTAAGGTTTTCATGAGGAACTTGATGTTCATTTTTTGGAATGCGTCGTCAGGAGTATACAATAGTTTACATGACTATATTTAGATTGATTACATCATTGTATGGTAAGTTGCATTCTTGTATGTTCGGTTACATGTATCAGTCTTGTAGGTTGGTTATAAGAATTGATCACTTCTACTTGACTACATGTGTTCATGCATATGAGTAGTTGATTAGGCATTACTTATGCATGTTGATGGTTGCATATGGAAATGTGTACAATGGAGTAGTGGTTGTCATCATGGATGAGGTCATGGTTTGCGTGGTTGATGTGGATATAGTTTGCATGGTTGATATGGTTATGCATTGATGACTGGTTGATATGGTTATCCACAGAATTTCAGGTAGCAAGTAAAGCTTGGGAGTTATAGAAGGGTGAACTTTTATCACAAATTGTAGCAGCAAGGAAAGAATTCGACAAGATATCTATTGAAAACGAGAGGGCTTTACTTCAATATAGAGAAGAAAAAGCTGAGTTGGAATGTGGGTTGAACGATTCCAAGGCAAGGTGTCAAGAATTACTTGACAAATTTGTAGAAGAGAAACATCAATGGGATTCTGAAAAGGAAAATTTGGAAAGCAATCTAGAGTTAATGGGTACTGAAATGCAATTAGTACATCATCAAAAAATAGAGCTAAGAACTGAAGTAGAGTCCTTGAAGGCCCTGTTTAATGAGAGTAATGTTGTAGTCACACAATTGGAAGATCAACTTTCATTGCTTGTAGCTGCGAAAATGTTTCTTGAGCAAGAAAACATATCTCTACAGACCGAAATGGATAGAAGAGCATTGGTTTCAGAAGAAGAAGTGGTAATCCTCAAGAGAAAAGTAGGCGAGTTGGAAACAACCTTGGGTTCTCTTCAAAATTATCTAGACTCCTCCATAGCGACAACAATGGAGAAAGATCAAAATATTGTCCATTTAGAATATAAGGTTTCAAAGATTGCAGGTGCAAAAAACCTGCTTGAGGAGAAAAATAGCTTATTATTGAATGGCGAGAACAAATGTAGAATAGCTTTAGAAAAGGAAACTGAGCGTTCAACTAAAAATAAGGGAGTTGGAGACTAATTTGCATTTTGCCACCATGGTTCTTGAATCCAAAAATGTTGAGCTCTGTGATTTGAAAATAAGGCGTCCACTTTTTCCACTAAAACCACATTCTCCACAGAATGGAAAATGAAATGGTTTGCATGAAAGGCCAAAACCTATCGCTATTATAGAAAACCTATCGCCCAACACAACAAAGGTGAACACCACAAAGGCAGAAGTGGAGAAGCGAACACCACCAAACTGAGTTCCTGTAAAGCTATCATCGAAAGAACCTGTGCCTCAAAACTGATCACCTAATGAATCGGTGCCTCAAAAGCGATCACCTAAAGAATATATGCCTCAGAAGTTAAAACCAAAATGGTTGTGAAGATTCACTTCATGTATACTTCCAGCTTTGTAAATTTTGTAGCAGTTGAAATTTTTGTTTATCACTGAAAGGACATATTCCAATGTGGAATTGTTGTAATTTTCACTGCTATTATGGTTGGGTGTTGTGTTGTTAAATAAAGCTTTAATATCTCATCCTATTTCACCACTTTATTTTTATTTATTTTTTAATATTTATTTTTTTAATTTATTATAGAATGTTAATTTCAAATTCCCAGACCTTGGGATTTTCCCTTAAGCTCGTCCACAGGAACAATAAGAATTTCTTTTGTCGATATCCAAAATCGTAGTCAACATACGATCTTATGGTGACTAATGGAGCATTTAACTAATCGATCTCAATGAAGAATTCCATTTTTGGCAGATGTGATCTTGTATGGTAAATAAAAGGAGAAATGAGGTTGAAGTACACTATCTTTTAATATGTTGTTAGAGGAGGGTATTATGTGATAGAGGAATAAGTGATGGTTAATTTTTCTCATTCTTCAATGTTTTTAAGTAATTATGGAGGCACTTTTTATAAGAAGTCATTTTATGGATATGATCATTCCCTTCAAAATATAATCTAATATTAAAATTCCTTTATTTCAAGCCATCATAAACATAGGATAGAATATTCTAGTGTTCTAGTTTTATGTGAATTATATTGTTAATAAATGGGCTCACTTTGGAAAAGGAGCCATGAACTTTTAAATGATACTATATGTTTCATAAATAACACTTTAGCATTGGAAAATATTTAAGGCTCAATCATTAAACCAATTATAAGAGTTTCTATTAGCTTGTTCTCATGCAAATAAGATTGATGCACAAACACAATTTCCATTGGATTATTTTAGTGTTGCACCATTTTTGTCTATTTTATACATAGAGACCTTTCTAATGGTCAAGAATCACATTGTTTCTAGGAAAACTAGTGTCTTTTCGATCTACTAGCCCTCTAGGATTGGTAGCTATCCTAGAAACAAAAAATAAAAGCAATTTGTGATTTCATCTATGTATAATAGATAAGAGAGAGGCAAAGAAACCAACCTGGATCTTCCTCTTGACTCCTTGTTTGATCTTGCTCCCGCTTGATAGAGCTTGCAACTCCTCTCCGTACTTATCCCGCTTGGAGAGTACCTGTAGAAACACAGTAACAACAAACTATCTAAGCATCTCAATCTATTATACCATAAGCATAGCAGAATCAGAAATACAATAAACATACAATGGCATTTACAAATAACAACATTCACAAATACGCGATTGTATGGAGGAAAACTCAAAGAACTTTATTGAAGTACAAGGGAGAATTACAACCCAACTATCTAATCTAGTATCATCCTTCTAGCATCAAAGCCCTCTTCATCTCATGAAAAGCAAGATCGCTCAACAATACAATGCACCTTCTCAAAGACAAACTATCAGCACTTCTTTACAAATTACCAAATTCCAACCTCTAGATCTCTTAGATGAGGGATCCATTTATAGATGTACGCAAAGGTGTGAGTCATCTCTGTGTTTTTTATTAGTGTCATTCCACTTGTTGTTCTTGGTTCCACTTAGAGATTTCTTGGATCTCTTACTCATCCCTGGGCGAATTCAGAGAGGCAAGTGTCATAGGAGAAGTTTCTAGAAGATTCCATGAGCATCCACTTAGCAAACTATCTCGGACATTTGTCCATTCTCACTCATCACACCCCATAGAAGGCTTCTTTAGTATGCATCACACCTGGCTAGTGTAGAAGTCAGTATGCATCGTACCCTGACAGTGGAGCAGTTAGTATGGTCCAGTTGTGGCTAGTTCTTAGTAGGTTTTCAAGTGGAACTTATGTGCAATGATGTAATAAGTTGACCATGATCCTTTAGGGTATGAAACAACACTTTTAGGGGTTAAAGAGCCCTTGGTTTATCAATATATAAGATTAGGGTTGCAGTGCCCAAATATGTCTATAACAGTTTCCCCCTAAAAAGTCGTAAATCTTTTGATGACGGGTGAAATGCTTTATCATGAGGATCCGAGGTATTCAAACTGGAAGGTGACCTGTGTAAGATACAATACAATACATCATCACCATATTATTTTCATGATCTAGTTGAGGCGGGCATTCCCATGCTCAATTTTATAAATTCATTTTCATGTACATAGAACAAATAATCATCTGTAGTTGCAGACTGGTGACTCTTTATATGTAGAGTCATCATCCCTTAGCCTGGATGATCATCTGTGCAGATTCTGCGTACATTTGGTCTCTTTATATTCCTAAATATATCGCACCCCAGATGGATGAAACTAGATCCGAGGTCTTCAAACTCATTCAATCTTCGCCTGATGTACAAGTCAATCCATGTGAAAAGATGTCTTGAAGTCGAACATGGATAGACATTGCCTAATTACCAGCCAATAATGTAAGTTGTTAACAGACGCGAGAGGCATCACCGATAATGATAATGATCCTCAAGGTACTACAGTGCAATTCACGTGGTGTGAATGTATGATTTGATGTTGAACACCACGCAAAATCTTTTGGTCGAAGGCCATTAATGTAAACCTATCACCGGAAGTGAGCAACTTGCCATTGAGGCATGCAAGCTTCCAAGTACTGAAAGGGTTGTTTCTAAGTCAAATTCTTGGATAATGGCTGATGTTGACAAGAAGTGACCCATTGTAGGAGGGCCTTACTGTATCCCACATCAACGAAACGAAAAGAAGCAAATGATTTTCTAGAGATGAAAAATGATCTGACGATACAAGGTTCAAGAATGGCGTTCATGAAAAATGGTGGGTGAAGGTATTGCAGTGGATGAGGCATTGACTGGATGGTGAATTCTTTGAATGACTTCTCTTGAACATATCAGTGACACTGAGATGGATTGGTAGCGCTAACCCCAAACGATGGATGGTATGGAGGACCAATGGTGATACGACCGGTGAACGGAATACCCAACCCGACTCAATCATGGTGATGGAGTGAAAGTGTCATGTTCAAGAGTGACCAACTACCAATAAAATTCTTCAAGTTTTCTTCCCCTTTTCCCCAGTCATTGCTGACTAGTACCTCATTATTTTTTTCAAGCTTAAGGAGTATAAGATATGCTTGTTCTATAATTTTCCCTTCAAGCAAACCTGTCGCTACGTTTTAGCGAGCCTAGCGACAGTGAAACTTGTTCTTGTCTGGGTAGACAAATTTGTCGCTATCGACTTAACGAGTTTAACGACAAGGATAACTCGGTCCTTTTCATGTTTAGAGAGTTTTAAAAGGGATGAAAAGGAAACTCAGTAGTTCTTTTTCATAGCATAATCCCTTAAGTTTGAAAAAGGATAAAATAATACAAAAGGGATTATTTTTCGATAACTTTAGCGAGCCGAAAAGATAAGCGCTCGAACGTTTTCATGAGATAATCCCTTAGGTCTGAAAATGATTAAAATATATAAGAGGGATGACTTTTCTGATCACTTTAGTGAGCCGAAAAAGACAAGTTCTCGAACTTTTTCGTGAGATAATCCCTCGAGTCCGAAAAATATTAAATATATAGGAGGGATGACACTTCCAATCACTTTAACGAGCTGGAAAGGCCAATTGCTCCACAATATTTTCATATTTAATGACTCTGAAAAGAGTTTAGGGTAGGAAGAAGTGGCGTTTAGGGTAGCAACTGGTTCTAGGTAAGCTTGGAACTTTCTCAAAACATGGCGATGTGAAGAGGGTGGCTAACAGGACCACTCATTGCAGTTTTTCCTCAAAATGGTAAACAATCAAGTGGAAGAATATGATTGGCCAAAAGGATGGAGGTGATGGAAGGAACACAACCAAGGTTGAAAAGGCTAATATAATTGCGATCACAAACGTTATTTACCGAAGGTTGGTTCGTTTTTTAATGAGCTTGAACTCTGGGGGAACATATGCTTAGTGGTAGGTTTATTTTTCAACGATCTTGAATGATGCGATAACATTGCTCATTTTTATTTTTATGTAAACTAGAAACAACAAAACTAAAAAGGTAAAAAAACTAAAAGCTAAGGAACTACTGATTTTAGGTAGGATAGTTTTATCAACATTTAGAAAAAACACTTCGTTTGCTTCATTTGCAGAGCAAACAAAGGTGAATGGTGTGTTAGACCAATCGCCTAACCTAAGAAGTCAAAACTAAAAAGCTACAAAGCTAAAAATTTTAAAAATGAAATTTGTCATTTTTAGCTTGCATAAAAAGGTTTGCATGCCCCCAGGCATCAAGAAAAGGAGAGTCTCTAGTAACCATATGGAAAACACTATGGTTAAGCAGGATTGTTTCATCTGTAGAGCAAACAAAACACTTCCTTGGCTTTTTCCTCCAAATAGACAAAGGTGAATGGTGTATCAGACCAATCACTTAACTTACAGGGAAATTCATATGGTAGGATGGTTTTGTCCATGGAATAGACAAAATGCCTCCTTGGCTTCATCTACCAAATAGACAAAGGTGAATGGCATCTCGACCAATCTCATAACCTACAGGGAAACTTATCTTTTCAGCTGGGTTCGTTTGCCAAATAGACAAGGGTGCATGCTCCCTAAGCTTCGTTACATTCATCAGACTACTCGAGGTAATTAGGTGGATGGAATGAAGGTTGAAGAGACACTCTTGATGCAAAAAGACCATTTAGGGATGATGTTTGACTTGGAACTGTGTTTGAACTGGGAAATGGACGCTGTTCAATAAGCTGGACAATTTTTCCTTCATGTGGGAAAAACATCACTCGAAAGAGTGTTGAAACAATAGCCTCCATGTTGTAAACATAGTAACGCCCAAGGAGTAGATTGTAATATAATAGCCCTTGGTCTACCATCACATTCAAGTGAACAATTTTCCTTCTCAAAGTAATTGGTAACTTAGGAAGGATCCCTAATGGTTGATTGGTTCCTTTGTTAAAGCCTAACAAATTCTCTGTAACAAGTATAAGCGATGGCAAATCAAGTGCTTTCCAAGCAGTTGAGGAAAGGATACTCACTGAAGCCCCTTCATCTATGATAGTGCCAGACATGATCATTTTGTAAACTTGTACTATGATCTGGAATGGTACATTAGAAGGAAGGTGGGATCTTGCTACTCGATTCCAATCAAAGGATAATCAGACTACTTGGAGGGGGTACTGAATAAATGGTTGAATTAACCTCCTGAGTCATGGGAATTGGGGGATTATCTTCCTGTTGTAACGGAATGGGCGGATTTCCCCCAAGTTAATCAGACTCTAAAGTAAAAAAAAAAATTGAACAGTATCATTCTTACTCTCTTTGGGAATGGTATCGTCTGAAGGTGGACCTTCTGAAGGTAAAACTGGGTCGATTGCCATCTCAACTTGCTAACTTTGGTCTGGTATGGACTCAGAAGATTCACTCTCAACGATAGGTGTTTTGAGTGATGATTAAGTTATGTGAGTTGGATTTTCAACTAGTAACGGACTTGGTGAGAGTTTCTTGTATCCAAGTGGAAGTCGTTGCGGTGAAGCAGGACGATTATACAAGGCTCTCTTGGCCTCATCCAAAAAAGGACAACTGGGAAGGGTATGGTCCCCTTCACATAGTCTACATGGAGTTTTGACCTTTCCTTTCTATTCGTGAACTTCACTATTACTAGTTGATGGTGTGCGTCAACATGATCACCAGAGGTTGATGACACCATATGGTGCGAACAGAGGGACCATTCTCTCAAGATCTGAGGAATGCATGGACATTCTCAATGAAAATTGTCTCCCCTACAAATTATGCAAGGAAATCTGGGAGATTTAGTGTGCTGATTTTCACCAGATGATTCATGGTTGTCCCCTTGCTTAACTGACTTCTTCTTCTTCTTCTCCTTCCCTTTCTTCTTCTTCTCATCTACTTGGTTACTTGTATCACTATTTTCACCAAGCGAAGAGGAAGAAGGGGAGGGAGATACAAATGAAGAAGAAGGCGAAGGGTCGACTTCAATATCAACTGGTTGCTAATTAACTTTTTGAGGAATTACGGTATTTTGAATGACAGAGGTTGAGAATAGCCATATCGATAGACCAATTGTGATTCCTGGAAGGGACAATGTGGCCATATACAGAGCACTAATATTTCCCTAAGAAGAAAATGGACTAGGATTCCCCTCAAGAGGGATTCCATGATTAGTGGACTCCATTATCTCAACCTAAGATCAACGAAGTAACAGGGATGTTATTTCGAATTAAATAAATTTTAATGATGCTTTGAGACAACTTTACTTTTTCAATTTTTAAGAGTCAAGAAAAAGCTAAAGATGACTCTAGTCACCTTCGATTTTTAATGAGCTTGAAGTGACAAGTGCTCAGAAGAACCATTTCTTTTAAGGAGTCGAAAAGGAATGAAAGTGACTACTCTGAAAATCTAGACAAAGGGATTACCAAACCAATCGCAAAACTACAAATATACACCTTGGTCATAAATTAAAGAGAAATTACCAAGGAGTTATGTATGGCAGTCAATCTTCCCGAATGTTGTGTTCAGTGCATTGCGATCGATAGGGCGACAAACATGACTTCCTATGGATAAATGATATAAGCCTATTGTGGTCTCCCAATATATACTCGACGGTACAGGGAGCATAAGTCCATGCAAGAACTTGTCGTATCGAAGAGAAGGAATCACCCAACCTTTGATGAAAATGATACTTACTAGATTTTGCAATGCTGGAACACATATCTAGCGTAGATCTCTAGATGTGTTGCGTTAGGTTCCAAAGTCTTGTTAAGTTCATTGAAATTTATTCTATAGTTGATCTTTTTTAGAAGTTTTCTTTTGAATGGTTCACCGCGTGATGTAGATGTATAATTCCTAAATATGCAATCTACAATGATAAACAATTGTTGTTTATTTTGCAATGAAAATCCTAGCTACTAAGGAAAGAAGATTCAATTTCTTTCAAACAAAGAGCAAAGACCACACACTAAATGCACTTTTCCTAAATCATTTTTTGCACACAGTCTAAATGAAAATGCATGTATTTGTTTTTCGTTTCCTTTAATGTGAAAAAATCCAAAAAGGGAAACTAAGTAGAGCAAAGATATGAAATATTTTTACTCAAAGCGACATTTCGAAAATTTCTTTTCAAAATAGAAAGGAAGACTAAACAACATCTTTCAATTTCGAATAAAAAAAGCTTTAGACATTTCAAATATCAAAAAATAAAATCAAATACATGACAAAAAGTTCAATTGACTATCTAGAGAAGGAAGACTTTACGACACTTCTCTTTTTTGACACAAAAAGACAGTTACGACACTTTTTGCACCAAAATGATAGATCGACCAAAGCAAACTTTTGACAAAGGATTGCAAATGATGGAAAAATACATAAAAATATTTACTAATCCTAATCAATGGAGGTTGAACTATGTAATGCTAGCAAGCTTCAGCAATGAGATACTGTTCACAAGCAGTAAAACAACTAAATAGAGCTGAAAACAAGGACAAAAACCCCAAATTTCAAAGAGGGAAATAAGCTCAGACTATCATCGCACCTAGGCTTTGTTGACAATAATACTGAGAGGGGGGGGTGAATCAGTATTATCTAATTCTTTTACCAAATCTTTCTTATTTATACTTTGACTTATTTTTGCATACCAATACCATATTAATGAGCATGAACAAGAAAATCAGACAGTCACATCAAAGAACACCAGATATAAGGTGGAAACCCAATGTGGGTGAAAACCACCTGCTGCAATATGTCTCTATCTTCTTTCAAATTAGAAACTCCTTTTACAATTGTCTTGTACTGGTGTAGTCCTTTACCAGTACGCAGGTTGCAACCTGTAGAGAGCTACAACTCTCTCTCGTTTTCCAGTCTCTCCTGGAAGGGAGCTACAACCCCCTACTTCTTTTCAAGGACCACTTTTCATAAATTTTCAAACTGGATCCATATACATGAAATGATCATCAAGTACATGTAAATTATACAGACAGCTGCAATAACCATATCAACAATAACAGAACTGAACCCATAACACCTTATCAACAAGAAAAATTCAACCAACAGAAGATCTTAAAACAGATACGCAGTTTTCCTTTTACTGGCCTGCGTCGCTACGCACTTCACCCTTTGCTTCTCTGCGTATACCCGCAGAGTTACTTCTGCTATACTGCGTGGCCACGCACTGCTCCTTTCACTGATCTGCGTCTAGTACGCACCAAAATGTACTATCGCGCCGCGTACTGCACAATAGGCACGCACCCAGAAGAACTGTTGCGTCGCGTACTCAAACAATAAGCACGCATCTGAAACATTATCGCGCTGCGTACCCACGCAATTCACCTTTGTCGCCTCTGCATACCCACGCGCTACCCCTTCGTCTCTTCTGCATACCCATGCACAGACCCTTTGTTTCCTCTGCGTACCCACGCACTGTCACTGATGATCACTTGTGCACCTCTGATTAGGGCCAAAATACAGTCAGATACTCAGATCTGATCTTGTGCTCGAGAGATCACCCTTGACAGATTCGCTTCCAACTTCTCTTCTAAAGATCAAGCTTTTAAACCGAGAACCCAATATCAGATCTTAAGATATTGATCTGGATTTAAATAGGAACGCAAAAAATTACAGAGATAACCATATACACAAATATGCAGCGGAAATAATACTTCATTTCATTAATGGAAAATACTAAAATATGCTTACAATCAGAAATGGAAATAAACTAGCTAGGGCGATGATAGCTTATCTCTGAGAAGAAATGTGATGGCTACATGCCTCTGAACTGTGTTACAATGAGGCTTGAAGGCCAATTTATTGTTTGAGACACAATGAAAAACCCTTCACATTCCAAAACCTAACCCTAGGAGATGAAACGCCAAACTATGGGCCCCGTTTGGGGGTAAGTTGGTACATCAACTTCCCGGGGTCGTAACTTTAGCATATGATCTTCGTTTGACGCGTACAATAGCTCATTAGAAAGATCTATTCGAGCACTATCATTGTTGGAACGGGCAGCATGGACCAATGGTGCCCCTGGATTCCCTAAAAAACGTCGTTTAGGGCCTCAAAACGGCTCCGGAAGTTCAGGACCCGAAAAACTGCTAAAAATAGTAAGTTGTGCTACAATTAAGGAAACTGAAAATGCTGAGAAAGACAATGGTGGGAGTCCAGGTGGACTTGGCAGGTGGCCACCAATATCCACCTGGATCATTCCTCCCCCCTTAGGAAGCAATGGTCCCCATTGCGTTGAGCTCCTCCATGAGATGAGGAAACTTCTGCTGAACCTGTTCCCTGGTGAACCACTTGCCCTGTTGAAGGAGTTGGCCTGCTTTGACAACTCGATACAGTTGGATATTCTGTTGGCGAGTGTTCTTGATCTGTGTGTCCATGATCCGATCAGTTGCAGCTTGTCCCATGCAATCTGGATTTAATTCTGTGGGTTGGAGCTGTTCTGCAATGTCGGATGTGTCTAGTAATGGTGGAAAGTATGGCCGGAGGGGGTCCACATTGAACACTG
>APFE030774423.1:8159-91755 GCA_000404065.3 Pinus taeda
AGGTTCAAAGGTTATTGTGCGAGTTTTACTTGCACAACCTTGTGCTAGACCAGGAAACTGATTTAAATCCTGGCCCTTTTGTTGGCGATATACAATTCCAAGCCTTTATCTCATTTGGGGTTAATTAGCTAAAATGGCTCAGAGCTTATAACACCTTTCAGAGGCAAGAGAATAGCCTAGACTTATGGGTACGAGCTGAACCTAGAGACCTAGTGACGCTATGGAAAGAGCATAGGAGCCTTATGAGGATCCCAGGTGTCATCAAGATATTAGGACCCATGCACGAAGACTTGATCCGACATATTCTGGAACATTTCCTAACTATTAAAGACCTTGCCATCGATGCTACAAAATTTCGATACCGAACCTCTAGCCCAAACATCCAGCTCAGGGAACCATTCAAATACGAGAATTTTGAGCTGGCTGCCAACCGATTGAACCTTTATGGGGAGCGGATTCTGCAAGCAGGGCCATCCTAGTTGGGGTATCGATTTCGCTGTCCAATTATTTGGCACCCTGCACCTGGATATCAGGCCTTGTATGAGATGCCTACAGATCAAATAGATCAGTTATTTGATAATCTAGTTGCTCATCACGGTTGTCGGCCTCCTCACGAGCTCCCCTCTCCGGCCTATTCTCTCACCGCCTTGCATGTCAACTATAATGTTTTCATGAGGCCATGAAACAAGGTAAGCAGAGGGGTGTGTGGAGCACTTGGAAGGTATGATTTTGACAAGCGATTTAGTGGTTTTTCAATAATAATTGTAACCTTTTATGCATTGTGAATTCAAAGAAGATAAAGGATTTTAATAAAATGTGCAAGAATTGACAAAGGAAGCTCAACTATTAATAATTGTCGTTTTTATGCAGGAAAACGTGGAAGCAAGGAGTTGCCGTCCAAAAGCGAGAAGCACAGGAAGAATAATTGTTGTCCCTCCAGAGGGGAACTAGATGCGAACAAGATCGAGCAAATTAGAACTGAATAGTCCAGGGAAAGAATGCGGGATACCGAGTCGGTGAACGCGAGGAAGAAAAGAGAAGGATTAACAGGATCTTCGATCCTGAGGGATCGCTGCTTTACTTATCTTTGATTATCTAGATACCTCTGTCATTACTTTTATATAAAGGAACAACGTCATTGAGCGAGGGATATAGTTTTTTATAATTTTAAGTTACAGAACAAACTTTGATCATTGAGTCTCACTGAGACCTGATTTTGTTATACTCTGTTGATGCGATTAATATAAAATACTTGGTGTTTATTTCATCTCTGCGTCTGGAGTAACCTAAGGCGATGTACCATTGGTAGCTAAGGGCCCGACTCCGAAGGACACTTGCTTTTGTATCATTATACGGTGATTTGCGTGTGGTTTGTTTATCTTTATTACTTAGTAATCTGATATATCTTTCATATGATATGCTATGCTCTGTTATAATCAATATATGAAGGATTTCTCCATATAATGTCTCTGCACTGTACAATTGGATCTATTCAAGGTTGAATTGCATCTTTAATCAGCTCTTTCTGTAACAGAGTGTCAGTATGAATGTTACTGTCGTTGGATCCATGTGAAATAATATTTGTGGGACTTGAAAGTAACTTTACTCTATTTAGAAACATAGTCATATCATTCATTATTCTCAGATTGCTATATTAGTATAAAAACATGTACATACGGTTGATGGTTGCTGTTCCATAATTTATCAAGGATTGTTGTTCCATTGTATTATTGTTGTTCCATTGTATTACTGATGTTCCATTTTATTACTGTTGTTCCATTTTATTACTGTTGTTCCATTTTATTGTTGTTCCATTTCCAGTTTGTTGTTCCATTTTTCCTTCTGCCATTTTATTTACCTGCCTTTGTTGTTTTGGCGTGAGAGAATGTCTAAGGCTGTAGTGAGCCTCAACAAGACGCTACCTAGCTCCCAGACCTATAAGTCCATGCTCTAAATTCCTTTCTTCATTAGTTTCTAGAGGGAGGGGTTATTGCTTCTGTACCCTTGACTGATCAACTATTTTGTGTGGTTCCATCTTTTGGATTCGTTTAGTTACAGCTTAGCATATGTTTCTGTTTTTATCTTCTGAACACTATACTACTAAGCATTACTCAGAAAAATAGCCTCGGATTGAGCTACTCTTTGCAATAACAAAACGTTCCCGGATTGACTTATTAATGTGGAATAATTAGAGGTGTGAGAGACCCTAGTATAGCTCTACATAAGTCCCCCCCCCCCCCCCCTTGAAGCAACTAGAACTTGACTTGGAGCGTGGAAAGGAAACCTTTATGGAAGCCAAGAAGAAATACATGGAAGCTTCTACTTTAGATAGTAAGGATCACATTGGGCCAGAGGAGGATACTTCTATGCTAACCACCTTCTTGGAAACCTGCATGAAGTTACTCAGGGATGCTAAACCAGTAAAGGGACTAAAAGAATTGATAACTCGATGTGTGGGAGTGGACAAACTATGAATGGTCCAGAAATTAGGCAAGCATGCTTTGCACATTGGGCAGGAAATGTGATTGACAGTCCAAATTAGAGACTATGAGGTGGACCAGGTCATTTTCGACTTAGGGTCCGACACGAATGTCCTAGCAAAATAGACTTGGGAGCGCATGGGCAGGCCCACACTACAATGGTCCCCGATCTAGTTACGGATGGCTAACCAAGAAATGATCATACCAATGAGAAGACTGCATGGGGTTATAGCAGAAATTGATGGCGCTAGTACACAAACCAATTTTGAGGTCATAGAAATTGTGGATGATAGTAACCCATATCCTGCATTGCTAGGGATAGATTGGGCAATGGATATGAATGGAGTCATCAACCTCATGAAATGAAAAATCATATTCGAAAAGAAATCTCTCCGCGTAGTGGTTTTGTTTGATATAGCAAAAGGGGTGCACTATACTGATCTAGTGCGCGATGAAGACAGTGATGGTGAATTGGACTATATCTACCAGATTACAGTGTAAGATTAGGATAGATTAAATCCAATAGTAAACGCTAGACTCTTATGGGGCCGTGATAGTTCTTGCACATCGGACTCAAATGAAGAGGTTGAACGATGGCAAAACCGACTACATGAAGTAACCACACTAAATTGTAACAAGATGGTGACCATAGGGGAAAAGGAGTAGCTAGTTGATTAGTATGAATCGAAAAAGGGGAGAAAAAACCCGTTGGAAGTATCCACGGAGACACCACACTCAACCATGGCTTCAGGAAAGGGTGCAGCTCCAAAGACACGAAGGAAATGGCATGGATGTTAGAGGCAGGCGTGCAGACAGATGGGAGAGTGAAACGAGGTAAGAATTCCTCACCAACATTGGCTGCAGGTGTATGAGGTGCAAACACCCAACCAGCTTAGAATTAGTACCCCAAAGAAACCACAACAAACCGGTTCTCCAGCAGTTGGTGCCAAGGTCAATAGGGAATCAGGGAATTTGCAAATACCACAGGTTTATTGGGCCTATAATAGATGACAAAAAGGAACCCAAGAAAGACAAGGTAGCTATCAGCCCCACAACATCAATAAACTATGGGTACAGCCAAGGAAGCAAAGTGCGCTAAGAAGGGACGGATCCAGTAGAGTAGCACATGAATGGACTTCGACCCTGCTATCATGGTTGCGCCTGCACTTACAGAAGAACACACCCCCCATAACGGCACTTACTGACAAACCAGCTACCCAAACACTCGAAAGGTGCTTGTAGCCTGGGCTAGGAGGGAAGTTGAGAAATCACACCAAAGGTGCGAACATCTGAATAGAAGTAGAACCTATAGTCTCAGTACCCCAAGTAGTTGAAAGAAGGCATGGGAATATAAACAAGTCTGCAGAAAGCTAGCGCAGAAAAAGGATTCTTTACCAAGTAAGGCAGTCCACAAGATCACAGTTGTGCCCCAGGGATTGCGCTATTGTGGGGAAAAGTCAAAAGATGACTGTTAGCAACATTAGTCCTGTCAAGAAAGTCAGGTTACGTCAGAGAGAAGTGGGTGGTGGGACATTAAGATGAGAGTTCTAGACTAGATCTGCGAAGATCTGCCAACTAGATGCCACTAATAAACTGGAAAAGGAGGGAAGGGATTTTTTCAAATCTCATAATATGTGGATGGCACTGGAATATTGGCACCCTAAACCAGCGAAGAGCAGTGAGCACTTAGCTACAAGGCATCCCATGAGTACCATGGCTAGAACCTAAGCACGATTCACGAAGGAAATGCAACTAAATCAAGTAGGGCTTGAGGACATGACTCAAGTTCCCTAAGTTCCAAAGTCTCCACACACACCGCGACCTAGGAAGAACAAGCAAATGGTAGAAATAGTCTGAGCCTCACCAAGATTCAACAAATGGTTGGTAGTTGACAAAGGCAAAGTAATCACCACCAATCCTGCTGAGGATGATAACAATCTACAAGCCCTCATTGATCAAATCGGTGGAAAATCTGAGGAAGAAGATATTGCGTTCCAACTTACGTCACTACCCTCATATATCTCTCCATGGACTGGGAAGAAAAAGATCCCAAAGGACGTGGATGCTACAAAGACTACGTTCCAGAGCTTGCTTCTTGCGGATGACATAAGTTTCAAAGGGTTGCTAATGGGGCATGTTCCAAGCATCAAGTTCAAAGATTGGGACCTTGAAGACAGCGACAAGTTCCCCAAATTGGCTGAAGATCAGTTATAGCCACATAAGTGGTTACTAGGTGTGGAGAAGGTGGGACTACTGAATCTCAGGTGGATACTTCACTATCACCGCATGACCCTCACCATATTTGTGATCCAACAACTACTCTGTCTCATACATGATGGATATCTCTGGTTGGAGGAGCCGATCCCGATCACAAATGACTTAATCCACCGAATTAATCTAGGAGGACCCAACCATCCAGCAAGTGGACATCGAGGCGCATGAGTTATAGCATGCTTATGACACCGCTCAAGGGGCTGCACAGATGGTCACTATCACATAGCAGTTGGCCAAAATGAAGGAGGCCCAGGCTCTCAAGTCCCAAGTGGACGCAGTGCGGCAACAGGAGGCAATACTTAAAGAATGCATCTAGCCCTAGCTCGATGAAGCATTTAGCATTTCTACAATGATTGAAGGCAAGTTAGCACATATGTAGGCAGTGTATGATACCAAGCAAGCAACTTCACATGCTAAGGATGTATCAGCAACTCACTTGGAACGGGTACAGAGGCTTGCAGCAAAATTTGTTGAAGGGACACGTGACGTGCAGTAGTTTCTGACCGACCTTTGCGCATAGATTCCTGCACCAGCTGAGTGACTTGGGAGGAGTCACGATGATTGCGTTGGGGGATTGTTGGGTAGAAAAAGCCCACGTAATGGTTATGCGGCACAAAGCCTGAAATTTTTGGTAGAGATAGGATAAAAACTCCACAGAATGCGCAGAGCGTGAAAGGTAAAAGGTCAAGTCAAAGGGTTGTGCACCCAAGAAATAATATAGAATAATAGGAAGTAAGTTGGTCCACGGACCATAGGAAGGTATAAATAGAGGGAGGCTCTATGGGTAGGAAGTAGCTTTTGGTATGTAATCTTGGATCTATTATGTAATGGTTTTTTGAGAAGAAAAGTCTTGAAGCGTCTGAGTTAAGGGTATTGGGTAGTAGATATAGGCTCTACAGTTGTATGCGCAGAGGCCTGAAAGAGTCCGCAGTTGTGTGCATGGACCCCTGCACCTAAGTGTGCAGGATGGATCTAGATGTATTGGTGAAGAAAGTGAGTAAAGATAAGTTGATTCTGAAATTCTATGTTAAATCTGAATTATCACAAATCTGGTTAATGTATGGTTAATATAATTGTATCATCTATGCCGGTATGCTCATGCTATGAATATATGTGAATCTATATCTATTCTAAGTGTGTGAACTGGTTAATTCTGCTAAATGTTTGCTTAAAGACCATAAAAAGTAGGTTGGATCTATAAACAACACATTAATAAGTATCAAGGAGTATTCTAGGACTGGATCTGCATGAAGCAGAGTGGTGTGAAGCCACGGAACAGTGCATGAAACCTCTAGACCACATCAAGACATCCTAAGGGTGTGGAAACCTGGTTCCAGCACCCTCCCCTACTACCTCGATTGAGACCTTAGTTCACGCTCCGCAAGCTGTGGCTGAAAGGACCGATAGCTGTGGGATTTGTTGGGCTAAATAACTCTTCCAAACCTGGGTGAAGCCCATATAAGCCAACAACAGTGATCCCATAAAAATAGCTGCAATTTTATTAGTTTCCTACCAAAACTGCTACAAAGTGATATGCGTTTAGTACATGAGCATCCAGCTGAATCCAACCCTTTCCAATGACAAAGAAAAGAGATGATATAGACTTTCAAAACACTCATCCTAACCATCAAGGGTCGAAACCATGAGAAGAGGAGATTTTTCAACCATTTCTAAACAAAGAACATGAATCTAGGCAGTCAAACAACTTGCCTCTAAAAGAGGGGAAACTGATTCATTACCCTCAAAACCACTTTTTATCTAATGAATTGAACATCTACTAGTGTTTGAATATTACATTTACAAGCCATGACATTAATTACATAAGTAAATCACCTCTATGAGACATAAAACAAGAAAATAGTCGAAATTTAGCAAAACAATCATCCTAAGTGAAAATCCCTACACGCAGCACCACTGGTCCTACGCGCAGTGCCACTTTGAGTCCAATTTTGGAGGCCTTCCCATCATCCAAATTGAGCCCATAATGGTGCATGGAAAAGGTATTTAAGTCTAATTTCTATAACACCTAGAATTTTTGTATTTCGATCTCATTTGACCCCTCAAACGTTGATTCTCCCAAGGTTGCTTCTATGTGTCCAAAAGCTGGTAGAAAGGTCAATTTTCGAGTGTTTTTGGACCTTCTGGTGGACTAGTTTTTCTCCAAAAATTATGAAAATTGCTAGGGTGCATTTCCTCTATGCCTTGAATCCAAAAATTCAATCCATTTGTGCATTGGGTGCACCTAGAAAAAAGAGCAGCGCCAGTGGCGCTGCACTTCTAGGCAAATTTTCTGTGTTTTGAATTTCAAAAATTTCAAAATGACAACATTTCCTCAAAAAAATGCCCAAATTTGGTATGAGGCACCACCATCAACTCCTTTAGCCAAGGAGGCTTCAGCCAACATTTTTAATCTATCCTCTTCCTTTTTTCCCTCTAAATCCCTCCTTAACCTAGCTTTCAACTTTCTGATCCTCAGGTTACAAATTTTATTGCAGGTCATGTAATGGTATGCCATGTGTCTTAGAATTTTCTTGTCCCTATTGGCCTTCTCAATGAGCCCTTCTAGATGTATGTTGACTCTCTCAATCCAAATCTCCCTATCGTTTTCAATCTCCTGCTCAATAGGAGTCAATGTGACATGAGCCTCTTTTCCAATTTGCCTTTTTACTTTGAGCACCTCCAGCTCCATGAGGACTTGTCTGTCACTCAACTGTTTGTTTTCCTATTCTAAGTATGTGATGACATACTTGGCTCTCTCTAGGTTGTCTGCCAAATCTTGTATTTGAGCTTCCCTTTCCCGTATGATGATGTCTTTGATGGTTTCTTGATCTTTAGCAATAACCTCAGTGTCATGCTGCTCGGGCTCATCATGTTCTTTAACCTCAAACTCCCTTTCTTACTCATCACCAAGTCATCCTCTTGTACCTTTTCCTTCCCTTTGTTTAGTTGCTCAACCTGTACCTGTTTTGTTGATGTAGAAGGCAAAGTCCCTTCCACACCTTGTGGAGATAACATTTGCAAATGGACTGATGAGGAAGGCAAGGTCCCTTCCACACCTTGTGGAGTAAACACTTACCTGGCAGCTACAAAAAACTTCCTTGACCCTCTTTGATATGTTAAAAACACTGGTATCTCATCAGTTTTTGTCTCTTGGTGTTCATCTCCTGTTTCCACATCAATTGAAGGCCCAGTTGTCTCTTACACCATGGAGGGAGAAATCTAAGGTCCTCTGAACATGTCATGAGCTATGAAAGTCTCCCAAGGAATATTAAGAAGACTGATATGGTGAAGGACAATAATTTTAATCAAGGAGTAATGATATTTACTATTCATATCCTAAGGATATGGCTTCTTCTATACAAGGTAAGCCATCTTGTCAATGTTTCTAAACAGGAAATAAGGGAGGTTCAACATTTTTACCCTTGTGAAGTGCATGAGGAGTCTGATATGATAAGTGTATAACTTGGAAAACCTGCTCTCACACATGAAATACTTGATGATAATACTCATCAAAGGGACATACCTGTTCTCCAAAAATTTAAAAGGGAAAAGACTTTTCACCTAGTTTCTATACTGAGGCTTGATGTAAGGCTCATAGTAATGCTCATCAAGGTCCTGAGCCTTATACCATTTCTCACCAATATTAGGAATCTAGGTGGCCTCTGAAATAACAGATGGTGACACTGTGAAAGTCACCCCAACAAGAGTCACTTCATTGTTGTGCATGTGGGCTACAAAGAGTCTAGCCAATTCATGATGAAACTGAACTATCTCCGCTAGTTCACAAAACTCATAACATCCAAGGTGTCTAAAACATGAAAATGCTAATGGAGAGGCTTGAAGTTTTGCTAAGCTGGTTGGCTCCTCTCTTGTGATTTTTCCTCCCTTATGAGGCTTTCTCTGTTGCTTTCTCCTCTCCACTGAACTATCAATTATTATCTCCTCATCATAATCAGAATCACTTCTATCCATGATTAATCAATTTTCTTGGTTTACACAGTTTAGACAATGTATGCGATGAATGATATGCTCTAGAGTTTGTAGCAATGGGTATGGATGACTTTAGGAAGCTATGGGTAAATCATGAGAGGGATGGGAAGGTTTAGGGAGTGACAAATGAGTGGTAGACTATGAAAAAAATGATGGGAATAACAGGTGAAGGGTTTAGTTATGAGTTTGAGTGATGGGAAAAAGAAAATGACTAGGGTTTTACAATGAAAATTAGGGTTTTATATAAAGAGTGAAAAACTTTGAAAATCTTCACATATGCAAACTAAATTGCAAGTAAAATAATGATACTTACTTGCACAAGGCAAATTTGAAGGTAATTTGGCATAGATTTAAAGTTGGGAAATTTTTTGGTGTCAACTGCCCTAAGCGCAGCGCCTCTGCACAGACGTGCAGCGCTAGGCCCTAAGCGCAGCACCGTTTAAAAATACACTGTGAAAAATTGCCCTACGCACAATGCAAGGCCCTATGCACAGTGCCCTTCTCCCTACGCATAGCACTGGGCAAAATTCTTCCATAAGTGTAGCGCCCATTGCCTATGCGTAGCGCCACCTATGTTTTGCCCAAGAACCCTTAGAAAATTGATTTTTCTTCTCTCCTTTGGCTCCTTTGATTTGCAAAATGATACAATGGAATGAAAATAGAAGAAAATGAGTTTATATATGAACCTCATTTTAATTTTTTCTTTTTGAAAACCAACCTTTCCAATGTATCTTTTCCTTTTAGAAACCTTGATTTTAATGCATGTTCACTTTTTGCTTTTGCAAGTGGATTTGCTCATGTTGCCTTGATTTCTTTGTAGTCTTTGTAGCTTGGTAATGTAGTTTGGTGACTTATGGGCAGCTTAGGATCAATATTACATATAGGAACATGAAATTACATGAAAAATAAGAATAGAAACAAAATACTCTGTTTTCACCTCAAAACATATTTTGAGGTGAAAATTACATTTGACTTTGATAAAAATAATTTGCAATTCTTCTGATACTTTTCTTGAGTTTATTTGGCATCATCATATCCTTGCTGATCTTTACTGGCATTCAACCATCAAATTTAACTATGGTGAAAACCCTAAAACCTAATGAGACCAAACCCTAGTAACCTAATGGAATGAACTGCAGAAGGAAAATGAATTTTGACTGAAAACAATAAGAAAGAGGATCAACAATTATGTTTCATGCGGGAAAAAAGTAGTGACCTCAACCATCAGTGGATCCATGACCTAATGGATTATTGAAAATTTACAGTATGGGACACCTATCATGCAAATGCAAAAGAGCATATTTTGATCATTGATGGCAGTATGAAAAGACTGACACTAACAGAAAGCAAAGGGAACTTAAGAATCATTTGATCTGGATTAGCAAGAAACAACCTAAAATAAGGAGCAATTAAGAAATCCTTAACTTAGATATCAGTAGAAAAAATTTATATGCCTAACTGTTAAAACAGAGTGTAATTAAACAAATTTTGAGATATTATTCAAGTAATAGCATTCAGATTTAGAAATACATTGAATATTATGGAAAAAATTTAAGAAAGATAAAAATAAAATAAGAAAATACTTGTCTGCACATCGCTTAACACATGAATCCTATGAAATATCGTGTCTTTATTCATCAATCTAGCTTGTTGGCTTAGTTAATGCTACAATATCTTTAAAGTCTTTTGATCAATAAGTCTATAGAAATGTCTTAACAATCTACCCTACATACTTCGAATTGTGAAGTATTTATACAAAAGTTATTACAAAATATCTCAAACTAACTTGAGATTTAATCTAGGAAATAAAAATATCTTCTAGCAAGAAGATAGAGACAACTATTGAACTGCTTCCATGTTGTCCCATTTATTTTGGTACTGCTGGCCTTTATGGTTTGGTTTTAGCCGTTTATGATATTTTTTGTTTGAACTTTCATACTGGAGGCTTTCGTCAATTTATGCTTTCATCTGATACACTTTGACATTGATACTCTTTGACCCTACTAACCTGTTTTCATCTTTTCACCTAGTTATTTTACTTTTACCCTTTTACTGCATTTTCCTTACAGTAAATCAATCAATTTTTCCCACATTTCAGCATTAGGTAATTGGATCTTCAGCATCCTTCTGTATATCTCATCTACCTCAGTGTGCTTGGAAATAGTAGGCTTATTGACAAACAAGTGTTTTACCTCATGCTGGAGGTAAAACAAGTTTTCAAACGTGTGGTATAGTACTTTGCCTATTGGCAATGTCTTCATTGAAGATGTGCTAGCCTGTTCTTTTGCTATGTCTCTGAGTTTGTTATTGTAATCTTGTTGTGTCATGAGCTTGTCATTTATAATTAAGGGACTAGGTAACCCTTTCTCTCTCAAAATTTGAAACTTAGCCATGAATATATCAATGGCTACCTGCATATTTTGACATTCGGCCTCCAAGTTTAACATCAAGTTTCTCTTGAAAGGACCTTCCTCACTTCCAAAATTGTTTCAATTTTTTCTTCTATATCTAATTCCTTAATTTCAATGGATAAGTCTGGTAGCATCTTTAGGGATGTCTCCTAACTCTTCCTTGACTGTTTGGATAGCCTTTGTGGCCATCTTTATTAGATTTATCTGTTCAAAAATCACTTGAATAGATGGCCAAATACCATTGACAAAGTCAATAATATTGGCCCATAGCAGTTACTTGGCTTGCCCAAGAGGTTCTTTGAGTGTTAGGTCCTTTTCCATAGCTTTTATTCTCTCATTCATTTTGGTAGCTTTCTGCACTTCTTCCTGGTGCTTGATTTTGGCAAGCTTGTAATCAGTTTCCAAGCTTGACACCTTTTCTTTTAGCTTATTCATTTTTGTAGCCTATATGGACATTTCCTCCATATATCTGACCAATTTTGCTACCTCTTCCCCTGATGTACCTGCTGCTGATGTATACTGTGCTGAAACATGTTATATTGTGGCCATAGGAGCTGTTGGAGCCAATGAGGTTGCTAATGTAGAAGGAACAAATGTTGAGACTGTTGGGATGGCATCTACTGAGGTAGTGGCAATATCAGTCTGCTTCAATTAGATTAAAGTGCTCAATTCCTTCTATGTTTCCCTTAATTGATCATTTAGTTTCAGGACTAGGTCCATC
The DNA here is from genome assembly GCA_000404065.3 of Pinus taeda. Classification (NCBI taxonomy): domain Eukaryota; kingdom Viridiplantae; phylum Streptophyta; class Pinopsida; order Pinales; family Pinaceae; genus Pinus; species Pinus taeda. The sequence goes on from APFE030774423.1 coordinate 20,036, forward strand.
AATTCTTCATGTCTAGTCTGGTTCTCCAAAACTTCCAGTGTTTGGGGATGTTGCAATTGAGGTATCTTCAATTATTTTTTAATTGTTGCAATTTCATAATTCTTTTTCTTTTTCAGTTGTTTGGTGGCTTTAATGTCTTTGGGATCATGTCCAAATTCAATCACTAAGTCTTCCAAAGACTTAATTCTGGTGTCTTTGGCCTATGAGGAGGCCTTCTCTAACTGATACTAAGCTAATATATTGCTCAATGAATTTTGCAATTGATGAGAAGCTATGGATTTACTCGTGAGCATGGAGTAAATCATCTCTCCACCCTGTTTGTGCAATTTGATTTGGTCAATGGGATGAATATCCCTTGCCAATACCTCAAAGTAAATCTTTTATCCCTTGCCAATACCTCAAAGTAAATCTTTTTGTAGTCTGCTAATGCCCTTGGCTATTATGTAGTTGGTTTTATGAAGGGCATCTATAGTTTTCCCTCTTTGATGTTGAAAGTTGACATCAACTTGGTCTGATTGGTAGGTGTGAGTTTGAGATACTGAGCATAATTTTGGGCTTGCAGTTTCTCATTTCTCATCTTGATCTCTTTCTTTCTATATTTTATATCCTTATCCTTATCAGCAGGCCTACTAAATGAGGATACTTCTACACTTAGTTGTCTTTCCAAAATCTAGGTCTGTGATGTGGATGGTCCCTCTGTTTCTCCAGATGGAGTTGTGCCTTCACTTTTCTCCAGCTCAGTATCAGTTATTTATACTGACCCTTCCGTGTCTTCCTACACTGAAACAGGATTTAGCCTAGGCCTTTTGCTATTACTGGTCTCATATTGTATATTTGATGTGCCCCATTCCTTAACTTGAGGGTTCCTCTCTGGTCCTTTTCGGGTTCTTTTCCACATTCTAAGGATTCTACATGATAGGAGGGGTACTCATGGTTCTTTCTAGCTATTCAGGTACCTATAGGAACAAGCTCTCATCAAGTTCTCTTTCCAAGTCAATCAAGGTATTCTCTACATCTACCTTTGTTCTATCCCTGTCTACAAGAGTGTTTTCCACCCACTCAGATTGATTGGCATATCTTTCTATCTCTAGTATGGGGTGATGAATATAAGGTCCCAACTTGGCCTTCTTTCTCAATCTGGTCATAAACTCCTGGGGGTCATATCTCCACATGAAACACTTTTGGAACTTCATTTGCTGCAAAATTTGGTCTTCCTCCTCCCCTGTCTCTCTAGAATTGCAAATGAAGGGGCCTATCTGGTTTTTGACTTTAAATTGTGATCTTTTCTTAGTTGAAACAAAATTTATCTCATTAGAGTTCATTATTTGTCTATAGTACTCTAGAGCAAATAACCTCATGGGGAGGTATTTGCGCAGTTTATATGGTGCAAGCTGGCAACCATAGATTCTTATCTCTGTGTGGTTTTGGTAAAGGTACCAATCTCCCACTTTTCTTAGTTTACACAACTGAAGAACCCTTTTGATATCTTGAATTATTCTGGGTGGAGGGCTTCTTGTCAACATATTCATGACTAGATGAACAAAAGAGTCAATGATATCTGTGTAGGTGTATGGTGATTGAAACATGTGGAAAAGTGGGTTCCAAAATATGACAGACTTGGGCTAGCCTTTAGTATCTAGTTTCTGAAGAGTGAAACAAAATATGTCTGGCTCATAGTATAGGAACATATGGTAGAGAACATATGAGTATTTAAATACTCTCTCATTGTGCATTCTAGTGAATTGTTCATGCATTCTTTCAACTATGAATTGGGCATAATGATACAAAACAACAGGAGTTTGTCCTGAGGTACAAATAGACATGAAGGCCAGGACAATTTCATCAACAAATTCATCAGTAGTACAACCTAGAACACATGATATCATAGTCACAATATGCTTGCCCCTTTCAAAGAAAATGGCAGAAACATATGGAGGGGCATCCTTGGGAATATGATGCTCTGAAACAACGAATGTGTGGAATATTTGGGATAAACTAGACAAACTCAATTTGGAGTAATATTCCAACAAATCCCCAATGGAGAGTGGGGTCATGTTTGGACCTGGTTGGACTTGTAACATTTCATTAATTGATTTAGCTATAATGGTGAACAAAATCTTTTGGTCAGGGGACATAATAGCTCTGTAGCTAGGAATGTAACGAGAATGGCACATATGGACAATTTTAGGGAAGACATGCACTTGGGGAAATTCGTATTTGGGCAAATTGGATTCCCAAAGACCAATGTCATCAAAATGGTTTAGATAGTTGTCCCTAATCAAACAATGAAGTTTGAGCAAGACCTCATATGCACTAGTATCTTTGATTTGGAAATCTTGTCTGCCAAGGGAAGGTGGTCTAGGTCTAGATGGGGAGTTGTGATAGGTCTAAAATCCATGGCGACAGGGGTAGCCATAATCTAGTTCTTGTGGATTTGAATTTGGCTTTAAAGGTTTATTCAGGGGCTTTTTTTAATGAAAACTTGTAAATTCAGAAGGGTTTGGTTGCAGGCTTTTAAATTTAAAGTAATTTTCAATTAATTTTACTTAATTAAAATACTTCAAGAGTGAATGTTTTCAAATTTTGAAAGGCAATCTAGTAATTCGTTCACAAATACCTAGAGTTTAGGCGAATTGACTTCAAATTGGTGTTCCCGATGATGACAGAAGGTTGAAAGGGCTTTGAGGGCTTTGTAGGTGGTCTCCGTAGCTTCTTTGAGGAAGGAAATGAGGCTAATTGGTAGTTTTCAGGTTTGCAGGTGTTGCACTGGTTCACAGAGGTTTACAAAGTGCTCGAGCGAAAAAGACCGAAAAGGGCTTCTCGACCTTTTTATAGAGCAACGATCACTTTTTGGCAACGAATTTTATGAATAAATAGTAGGTGCTTTATCGGGTCAAGTAGGGAGGCAGTTTCCTAGGCCATCACACCGCTTATGAGGGTTAGGCAGTATTGAGTAGGGGTCACCTGATCTACTTCAGAGATTGACACGTAGAAGTCGAGGGGATGGGGAAAACCACTTTATCGGGTGGGTAAAAATCGGCCATCGAGCGCGGCCAATATGGTTGTGGACCTTCGGATGCGGGGGATGGTGATCAGATGGTAGTCAAGCGATGGAGGTGTGTGGATGAAATGAACTAAGGTTTCGGGGGGGGGGCAGGACTTTAATCTTAGGCTGTTTGTGATTAATTAAGACTTAATCACGGGTTTAATTTATCGAGCAGGGTTTAATGACGGGGTTTAGTTTAGATTCATCGTGTAGGGGTTTATTAAGAGGGTTTTTTCAGGATATGGGGTGAATTGTATACTGTTTATTAAAACTAAGGGTTGGGATATTACATAGGGGATTTGCTTAATATAAGGGAAAAGGTATTATGGGATTTATATAATAAAATTAAAAATTAATAGGAAATTGGCAGAGTGGGTATATCCTTACCATAATGTAAAATTTAATATTTACGCACTTTATTTACATACACTCAATACTTAGGATAAGATGCCTTTTGTGGGTTTTTTGAATGGAAAGGGATTCAACATGGAGTTGTTTTTCGTTTCCTAGGCAAATGAAGTTTGACCTTAGGAAAATGGGGTTTATTAGGGTAGTGAAGTGGAATGAATTTCTTGAAGTGGGTTCTAACACTTTATGCCCATAAGTCATTAAGCTGAGGGTCCGGTCCCACCAAAAGTTAGAGAAATGCTATGAGCCTCTTTGACTTGAAGGATTTAAAGTATTAGAACATGCTTGTGGATATGAAATTAGTAAGTGAGGGGAGAAATGAATGAGGGGGAGTTAAACATGTTAACTTGCAAACCTTCATTTTTGTTTCCATAGTTGATCATACATATAGAAATATGTGTCGAAGCATGATACATGTGTTTTGATCCAACCAACTTTGAACTTCAGCAACCTTTCTTCTACTTACCCATTACTTACCCTACCATTTTTTCTCCATTTTATTTGGGTGCATTTAGGCTAGCAAACCCTTATCATCTATTTTTCTTTTGAAAAGTAATCTATCTAATTCTAACCTTATATCATCCAAGGGCTCAGATTAAATTAATGAGCTCCTTTTATTTTCTCTACCTATCTAATGATCTACCAAGATTAAATTGTTTGGTCAGATTTTATTCTCTAACTAAAAACATAAAATTCAAAGTATGGAATAACCAAGATTAAACATTTTGATTACCATGGATTCTAGAATGAATAACAAGCTGCACACAATCATTATTATGCATAAAAGTAAATAGTAGTGGCATTTAGACTTGCACACTTTCATGGTCTCTTTTTGTTTTTTGGGGTTCATATATTTTCATTTTTTTGACCTTTTCTTATTCTTTGTCCTTTGATTTTTCTTTTAGGACATACCCTCTTTACATTTTTTAATTTTTTAATATGGAAAACATTTGCAGAAAACAAAGGTATGTACAATATTACAAGGCTTAACCTTAGTCATTCAAAATGATGACTCCTATTGGTATAGGAACCTAACTGTGGCTCCACTTGGGGATGGCATCTTCTGAAAAGATTTCAAGAACTAATGAAGATCAGTATCTTTTTAATTTCTACTGATGTTACCTTGAAAAGTGTCCTTTTGTGAATTTTCATTATTGATACTTATGACAATGAACCTTTTAAAGCTTAGGGCCTTCTCTTCGGGCTTCAACTTCAAAGATTACCATCCAATCCAAACTAGACTTTTGAAAATAAAATATGTACAAATGGGAAATGAAAATTAGTAACTTGGCTCCAAGTAATATTTTAGCATTCGACCATTCATTGGCCCACCTTCTGCATCTGTACCATCAATTTCTCTCAAGAAGAAGGCATTATTTCCTCTGTAAGCATAAATGACATAGGAACCTTTCAATATGAAATCAAATTTCCCATGTTTTCCTTTGTCTTCCCTCCTTGAATCCCACTTGAGCACTTTGTCACCAATGTAGAAATCTTCAGCCTTGGTTCTTTTATCAAAAATCTTTTTAATCTTTTCCTGCGCAACTTGAGACCTGACATAGACCTCTTCTTTGGTTTGTTGTAGATGAATAGTTTGGTTGATTCTTCTTTGGATACTATTTGGTTCAACCTACAACTCTTATAGTATATTCATTACTAGTACTCCCAAAGAGGATGGAAAGACAACTTCCATCCCATAAACTAGTTGATAGGGAGGAAAAATTGATTTCTTAGTAGTCAATATGTTTGTCTATAAGGAATTGACTAGCTTTTTGTTCCAAGTTTTCTTATTATCCTCTAGTAGCTTCTTGATGATGCTTACTAGGCTTTTGTTTGAGGATTATACCATTCCATTACATTGAGGGTAATAAGTTGTGGAATGGCCAAGGGTGATATGGTATTTATTGCAAAAACCTGTCATTCTTTTGGATTTAAAGACTGCTACATTATGAGTAATGAGATTAGTTGGACATCTGAATCTTGATAGAATATTGGTTTCAAGGAAGGTTATGATAACAGTATCTGTGGCTTGCCTTGAAGGTATGGCCTCTATCCATTTTGTGAAGTATTCTATGGTTGTGAGGATCCATTTGTGCTGGGCAGAGGAGGGTGGGTGAATTTCACCAATGAAGTCTAATCCCCATTGCTAAAAATGTATTTCTACAGAGATTTGCTTAAGGGGTAAATGTAAGAATTTTTTCTTCCCCTCAAAAATTTTGCATTTGTGATAGGAGGTCACATATTTTTTGACATCAATAATCAAGGTAGGCCAGTAGAAACCAGCTCTAAGCATTTTATCTGCAGTGGTCTTCCAGTAAAGGTGTCCTCCACAGTCACGTGCACGAAATTCTTCCAATATCTTGTCAGCCTCATCTTTTAATAAGAAATTGAGAAGAATACCTTCATGATCTCTCCAAAACAGAGAAATATACAAAATTTCAAGGATTTCATCTTCAAAAACTTTCTTTTAGTCCTATATAATTCAGGAGGAGCTTGTAAATCCAATAAAACATAAATAATATCAATGTACCAAGGTGATTCAATAAAGGCCTGGCTGATTTGTGGAGTCACCATCTCCTCTTCATTATCTATTGCTGCAATAAATTTTATATCCAGGGCCTGACAATTTGATTCAACCATGAGTTTCGCTACACCTTTGCCATTGACTAACTTAGTAGGTTTGATTTCTATATCATACTCTAAAATAGTAGCAATCCACTTTCCCCTCTTTCCATAAGGACCATCCTAAGTTAGGATGTCTTTAACTATTGAATTAGGAATGTAGGCTACTATATGAGAATATAAGATGTATACCCTAAAATCTTAATGGCTTTAACTAAAGCCAAGACTTGTTTTTCCATTATATTATGTTTCAAGGGGGCATCTCTCAGGGCTTTGCTAAAGAAAGCAATGGGTTGTTCATAGCCCTGGTCATTTTTCTTTAATAGAACTACAACAATTGTGTGCTTGGAAGCAAAGGAAAACAAGATGAAATATCTATCAAATTTAGGACTAATTAATATAGGTGTTTTGGTCAAGGCTAGTTTAATTTCTTCAAAGGATTTTTTAGCCTCAACAGTACATTTTATGGTGGAGTCATTTTTCAGCATGTTGTTTAATGATCTAATTAACTCTGCCAAGTTAGATATAAGTCTTCTAAGAAAATTAACTTTTCCTAAGAAAGCTTCTAAATCTTTAATGTTCTTAGGGTGTTTTATTAGCAGGATGGCTTCTATTCTAACAGGGTCTATTCTTATACCATCTTTTGAAATTATGTGACCTAACAAATTTCCTTCTTCTAACCCAAACAAAGACTTTTTTCATTTTAAGGAGATTCCAAATTTCCTACATTTAATAAAAGCTTGTCTTAGATGATCCAAATGTTGATTCTTAGATTTTGAAAATACAGTAATATCATCTAGATATATCACAAGGAAATCATGAATATATTTTGTGAAGGCTATATCCATAGCCCTCTAAAAAGTGGCTCCTGCATTCATTAGCCCAAAATGCTTTTTTACCTGCATAAATGTGCCCCAAGGAGTAGTAAAGGAAATTTTGGGTTGGTCATTTGGATGAACCAAAATTTGATTGTAACCAGAAAACGCATCCAATAATGAGATTCTAGTTGATCCAACTACTCTCTATAAAATGTGGTCCATTTTGGGGAGAGGGTAATTGTCTTTTAGTGATACTTTTTGAGGTTTCTAAGATCCACACAGAATCTAATCTCACCAGTTTTATTTCTAGTTGGCACCAATTTTGAGACCCAATCAGAAAATCTAATTGGTGCAATTATTTTGGCATCATATATCCTCTGAATTTCTTTTTCAATTGCAGGTAATAAGACAGGATTAATCCTTCTAAGTTTTTGTTTGAAAGGCTTTTGATTTTCCTCAATAGCAATTTTATGCTGGATGATGTTGGTGTCATAGGATTTGAGGTCCTCATAACTCCAAGTGAAGACATCTTGAAATTCTTTCAACAACTCAATGTATTTGACTTTTTCAGTTGGGGTAATGATTTTGAAAGATTGATCAGTTTAGGATTTTCATCGGTGCCTATATTACATTCCTCTATATCTGACCTTGAAGGTTCCATTTTAGGTTTCCTAGGAGCATCATTTGAATCAGATAAATCTTCCAGGGGGGTTAATCCCGTTGGTAAGAAATTATCCTTGTGATTAATTACTTCAGTTTCTTCATTGATTATTTCATCAATCTCAATTTTCTCCAAATTATCTATATCTAATTTGGTAGATTTAGTTGGGTTGATTCTATCTATTTCATCACCTTCTATCTCATTTATTTCTATCTCATCCTTAGTGTCAGGATCTATTGATGTATCAGTATCTATATTGTTATTGGTAAACTCTTCTTCTGAAATTAAAAAGTTATTTATTGTTTATCATCATAAAATATTTGTCAATTATTCAAATTATCTGGAATTACGGGTCTGTGCCTAACTTCATCAGTGTACTGATGGTTTGGCTAGAAGGGTAATTTGCAGGTGTTGGCAAACATCGCTAAACTATGGGCTTGCATGTTATGTCTTCTAGGAATTACTGTAAGCTTTGCTTCTAGGAAAGTCTTAAGTATTTCTATGATAGTTACCCTATATAAACTTAACCTAGGGTCCTTTGTCATATATACAGCATGAATCTATTTTATATCTAGTTCAGAGTCTCCCATGATAGAAACTCTTTTAGCTCCTACATTTCTAACTAACCTAAGACCTAAAATTAATGCTTCATATTTAGCCATATTGTTGATGCATTTCAAATTCAATCTATATGCATGGCCTTTTGAGTAATTATTTTCCAAATTATATATCCACATTCCTGCTCTTGCTCCTAACCTATTTACTAATCCATCAAATTCTAAATGCCATAATATCTCATGATCTATGTTTACACTATCTGGTGCAACAAAATTTTCATCATTTACAACAATTTGACCATCTTGTTCATTGAATAGTTCTATAGTCTAGTTAGTTTCAATTTGTGTAGAAACTGCAATTTCTTTTGGTTTTGTATTAGTACTATCTAAAATTTGTTCTTGTGTTTGATCAGCATTATACAGGATAAAATAATCGATATCTGAGTGTATGGAGTAGATGGGAAAGTTTTGAGGTTGATCTTGGCTACTTACTATATATTTCATTAAGGTTTCTCGGTATAGTTTCTTAGGTTGTCCAAAAATAGAGATTGTTGCATATGACATATCTAGTTATAATGATCCCTGAAGTTTGGGTCCCCATGATCTGGATAACATCATGCCATACTTTGGTGGGATGTTAGCAACTACACTATCCATAAGGATGCTTTTGGCAGGATATTGGAATAAAGTGACACACTAGTATTTAATCAATCCTAGACACTTTACCTGATTGGAGTCAAATGAGAATAAGTCTTTGTAAGGCCTTGTAATGTCTAGGTTTAATTTCTTCATCACTGATTTGGGCATTAAACTGTGGGAGGCCCCAGAATCCAACATTGAATTGTGTAGAATTTTTTCATGGATACTAAGGCTAATGTAAAAAGGTGGAACTCCTTCTAATGGTTTGCTATTAACATCTGGACCAAATATGAGTTCTGGTTGGTCATAAAACAAGTTGACTGAATCCTCATTTTCAGCAATATTTAAGGTCTGGTTTATCTATGACTTATAAGTTTCATTCTTGATTAGTTCTGTTAAAGGAACTAAAATCTTTAGCTTTGTTATCTTTGTTCCCAAATCGAATGGCAAAGAGACTTTTTTTGTTTGAAGGTTTTTGAACTTTTGTAGCAAGGATTTGAGTAGACTTGTCTTCTTTTCCTTTATTAGGGAACTCCTTATGTGGGATTTCAAATCTGATGCTTTGAGATTTTTCCACTGGTTCCTTAGGTTAAATTGAAGTGGATGGTTGATCAGTAGAAGGTTGATTAGAGGTTATGTCCATAATTGTGGGGCTAGAAGGTTTTGAGTTTTCCCTAAGGAGGATTTGGAGGATTTTTGAAACAGGGCCTTCTTTTATTTTCTTGGGTTGATTTTGTAATGTTTTCTTAGTTTGGTCAGGAACATTAGCATTCTTTTTGCTTCTTAGGTTATACTATTTATGAACTTCAAAGATGGGAAAATCATATCCAAGCTTGTAATCAAATGATTCCCCAAACTATATTTGTAATTGTTGTAGCACATACAGTTCCTTCTCATCTTAGGTTATAAAAATAGTATCCTCATCATTTATTTCCATTAGGTTAATTTGTTTTTTGGATCTTCCGGATGGGATATACCTGCATAATTTTCTTGAAAAGGAGGCCTAGTGTTCTGATCTGGTCCATTTTCCAAATGTTTTGGCTTTTTTCTAAAATTTGGGTTTCTAGCTGGAGGTGCTTGTTGGTTATCCCATTAAGATTTCCTCTTTTTGTTCTCTATTCTATCCATTAGTCTTTCCATACTTTTGGCTGAACTATCTATTTTAATGTCAAATGGTGAAGTTTCATCCTTTGGAGTTCCTCTCCTTTCATTTCTAACTCTATCCCTTTTAGCTAACAAATTAGCTTCTGCACTAACAGCTACACTTTTCATTTCTTCTAATGTTTGGGGGTTTCTTTCCCTAAGTTGGTATGCCATATATGTGTCAACAAGATCGGGTAACTTTATTAATGCTAAGTCAAGTGGGGATCTAAGGTTAACTGGGACTGCATTATATATATTATTGAATCTAGTGTAGTAACCTTGAACAGTTTCATTAGGCCCTCTTCTAATATTCTCATATTCTGAAAGGATTTGGAACGGATTCTTTTTATTTTCCCACCTATCAATAAACAATCTTTGAAAATTTGCTAGGTTTGTAATGTGGTTGGCAAGAAAGGCTTTAAACCGTTTCTTGACATCACCAGTCAAAGTTTGGGCAAAGAGTCTCATCTAGACATCTGCATCATCTATTTCATGTAATTCAAAAAAGTCAGAAATCTTGATTACATGATGTTGGGTAGTGTAATGACTAGTAGCATCAAACAAGAAAATCTTACTCTAATAACTTGTAGGCATAGCATGAATTTGGGTAGGAAACAAGGGGAGCATATATGTTTGCCATTGTGTTGGCTTGTTGGGGCTTGACCCATGCTCAAAAGTGATTTAGCCAAACAAATCCCGACATTACCGGCCCTTTCGGCAACAGTCTCCGATGTGTGGACTGAGGTCTCACCCGAGGTAATATGGGAGGGTGTTGGACCCAGGTTTTCACACCCTATAGATGTCTTTATGAAGTCTAGGACATTCACGAATTTAACTTGCATGCTTGCGCTGCTCTGTGCAACCATCTGTCCTCCACAACTTATGCAATTTCTTTCGTGCAGCTATGTAAAGAGTGTTAAGAAGTATTATCTAGATCCTTTACCCTTACTATGCTATTATTATAGATCTTAACTTAATTGTGTGGGCCCAATATCCTCATTAATCATTCAACAATATTAATAAGTGTGCGCAATCATAAGACTGTAAAGAGATGCATAAATATAACAGAAGCATAGACACACAATATTTCAAAATCAACTTATCTTTTATTTATTCTCTGTCCAAGTACAATCCCAACTCCGCCATGCACACTCAGCTACAGGGATCCACGCACATAGCTGCAGACTCTTCTAGGCCTCTGCACACTCACCTGCAGAGCCTCTTCCTACTACTAAAACCCAAGATTCATACTTACAGACTCAGAGCTAATTCATTAACTAAAAACTATGACTTTCTCTACACTTAGAGCCTCGATCTATTTATACAATCCCATGATCCATGACCATGGGTAAGCCAACAAAATTTGTATTAAATTACATTATCTTAGGGTGAACAACCCTAGACTCTTGCGCTTTCTGCCCACATTTCGCGAGGTCTTTACATTACACTTAACCAAAATTTGGGCTTTAAGCCCCAAAAACCTACTATGGGGGCATCCACTGCCCAACAGGCCCCCAACACAATCATCGTGACTTGTCCCAAGTCACTCTGCTGGTATGGAAATCTTTGCGCAAAATCCATCCAACTGTGCCTATGTTGCGCAAAGGCCCATAACGCACCATGTTTCCATTGTCTGAATCTTCTCCATCTCTACTTCTGAATCATCTGCATCTGACTTGATTCTCAACTTTGAAGTTGGCTTCTAGTACCTATGTTTATAGTCCCACACCTCTTTCTAGCTTGTCGGGTCATGAAGACTGTGCTTTGGTCGGTTAGTTAGACAGTTGGCCCTCCCGTGTAGGGCTTCAGTCAATTGCCATTTACTCTTCCTAGGAGGGGCTCTCCATTAAGTTTGAATAGCTAGACCGCGCCTCTGTCGGTGACTTCTTTTACCACATATGGTCCTAACCAATGCATTTTGAATTTCCCAGGAAATTTTTCAAACTTGCTGTCATACAGCAACACTAAATCGTTTACCTTGAATGTACGCGACTTGATATGGCCATTGTGCTAGGCTTTCTCACATTGTTTCTATACCTGCTGATGGAATCCCACCATAAACCATTCTTCCTTGAGTTATTCTAATTGTGCGAGTCTCTCTTTCAAGGCTTCGCGGTCCAACATGCCTGTAATTGCTACTATCCACAAAATGGGTACAATGTATTCCTTTGGCATGACTGCTTCTCTACCATAGACTAACCTGAAAGGTGTCTGACCCGCCAAGTTTTTGCATGTGGTTCTGTATGCCCATAATACAACACGTATGCACAGGTCCCAGTCATTTCGCTGCACGTTACATACTTTGGTCAGTGCAGTCTCTAGAATTTTGTTGAATGCTTCGAATGTCGCATTAGCCTGGGGATGGTATGGTGTACTTTGTTGATAATACACCTGGAATTCCTCAGTGGGTGCACTAATGGTTTCATTCAGGAAGTGCATCCCGTGGTCACTCATTAAAACTTTCGAGCAACCAAACCATGTCAACATGTTGTCGAACAAAATTTTTGCAGTTGTAGTGGCCATACAGTCCTTAATCGGTTGTGCTTCCACCCATCGAGTCAGGTATTCTATCACGGTGATGATGTAGCATGCACCCGTCTTCCCCTGAGGTTTGATTGGTCCCACAAAGTTGATGGCCCATTTTTCGAATGGCTACAATGTCATCTATGGATTGAGTAACATCTCATCCCTTCGTGATGGTTTCCCAGTCCTTTGACATAGGTCACAGGCCCAACAATGTGCTTTTGAATCTTAATGTAGGTTTGGCCGCCATAGCCCAGCGTGAAGAATCTTCTGTGCCGTCGCGCATCCTGCATAGTATCCTCCTGCAGCCCCTCAATGTTCTTCCATGAGGATCTGTCCTCGTTCAAATTTAGGTACATATCTTCGCAATATGTCATCGTTTCCCATTTTGCAGAGGTGCCCCTCAATGACAAAAAAGTCCACTCGCATAACCAATTCCTTCTTCTACTAGACTAAATATTCCTTTGGCACAGTCCCTGTGGTTAAAAAATGGATTATATCTTCAACGCGGTCATCTGCGACGCGCACTGCAAAGAATTGTGCATCAGGTAGTGCTTCTTCCAAATTTGTTGGCTCCTTGCCTGTCTCAATTTGTGATAAGTGATCTGGTCCTACATTTAGGCATCTTGGCTTTACAATGACCTCAAAGTCATATTCTTGAAACAATAATAGCCATCTGCATATGCGCCCCCCCAACACAGGTTTGTTCACCAAGTATTTCAATGCGAAATGGTCGGTATACATCTTGAAGTGCCCGCCAAGTAAATAGTGTCGGTATTTTTGGAGCGCGTATACCATTGCAAACCCTTCACACTCAACAGTAGATTAGTTCTTTTCATCTTTGGATAGTCGTCGACTCGCGAATGTGTTCGGGTGATCCATGCCTTCTGCGCCTTCCTTTGTAAGTACAGCTCCCAGTGCAATACACGATGTATCAACATGTACATGAAATTCTAAGTCCCATTTTGGGAAGACCAGGATGGGAGCGGATGCCATTTTCTCCTTGAGAACATCCAAACTTTTCCTACAATCATCATTCCAACAATATGTAGCGTTCTTTTTCAATAGTTCTTCATTTGGTGCTGTGATTTGTACATATCTCTTGATAAACTTTTTGTAGTAACCAGTGTGCCCCAACATAGCGCATAGTTTTTTAACACTTCACAGTGCTCTCTGACTAAGAATAACAACAATTTTCATAGGATCCACCATCAGGCCTTGTTTGCAGACCACATGGCCACGCAAGTTCCCAAAGGGGACGAGGAAGGTGCACTTTTTAAGATTCAGTGCAATCTAGTGTCATCGGCAAGTATCTAGCATTAGACATAAGCTCGCTATATGGTGTTTAACTAACCCAAAGACAGTCCAATCGTCCAGATAGACCTCCAAGAACTTGTGGATGTATTCCTTGAATGCGGCCACCACTACACGCAAAAATAGTGCTGGTGCGTTCTTTAGTCCAAAGGGCATAACGATGTATTGAAAATGGCCCCATTCAGTTGTGAAGGTTTCCTTGATCCTATATTTCGGCACGTTCTTGATCTGATGGTACCCTGAGAAGCCATCCATGAATGAGTAAGCTTACTAACCACCAACATTCTCCAATACTTCATCTATAGACACTGTCAGGAATGGATCGTGAACATAGGCATCGTCAAGATTCTTGATGTCCACACAAATTCTAATTTCACCCTTCTGGATTTTCTCCTGTACTACCATAGGACTCACTCAGTCGGATTCTTCCACTGGTTCAATAATTCCAGCTGCAAGCATTTTGTCTAACTCTTCATAGACCTTTTCTTTATACTTCAGATTCAAACGGTAAGGTCACTGCTTAACTGGCTTTGTGTCCAGTTTTAGCATGATCTTCATCATCCCTAAGCCACCAATGATCCCCTTTAAGTTCGTGATTTTGGTCGAGAAAAAATCTTGATATTTGCAAAGTAACTTGGTGACCTTATCTACCGTAGCATCGTCCCAATAGTCTCTCTTGTACTTCGGCTCCGTGTTTGTGCCAATGTTTACCTGCTTTGTTTTCAGTGGCGCAGTGATGTTGGGATCCTCAATCGATGGTCCTCAGACTTCGCAACACCCTTCAGTTTCTGGAATATTAATATTTCGGGGGTCATCATCATCCTCCTCTACTTGCACATTATAACATTCTAGGGCACTGCTTAACTGGGTTGCCCATGCTATTTTAACTACTTGCCTTGGTTCTTGTGGTATTTTGAATATGGCAGCTTTTACGGCTTGTAGTGTGTCATCAACAGTATCTGACCATCGGTCCTCAAATGTGAATGTTAACAAAAATCCCTTGCACAAGACATCCCATTCGCCCATACCATGTCGGAGTTCCATCTTAGTATACCAATTCATGGGTATGACATCCAAGGTATGGTAGAATAAGTGTACCTATTCAGGCTGAGGTTCTTCCCCATAGGTCTTGGTCCATTTCACAACGTGCGTGCACAGTTCATCTCGTCTATCGTATGTATCTTCTATCTGTAGTTGCAATTTCCCAAATCGTAGGTGAATCATCCTTCTACATCCGTGCCAGTCCTCAAAACTTCCTTGATGTGTTCCCCACCAGCGCACAGGTGTCGCATGTAGTGCCCACTTCAACGCATCGAAGCACTGTTGTTCTGGTACTACACTTTCAAACTTGCTCAAGAATTCATCAGCCACTGTCAATCCATCATATGTTGGCAGATCTCGGGCCAAGGTTGTTACACAACACAGTGATCTAATCATCATGTTGCAATTCAGTGTTGTTACTCTGTTCAACTGATTGTTCCAACATTCGTCTTCTTCATCTGAATCCGAGGTGCAAGAACTTGCACACTCCCACGAGATCCTTCCATCTGCAATCAGATTCACCCAATCCAGATCTTGCCTAGTTATCTTGTAGATACAATTCAGCTCATCATTGCTTCAATCATCGTGCATAGGTTCAGTGTAGTGCGCTCCTTTGGCTGGGTCTAGCAAGACTACTACATGTAGGGACTTTTTCTCGAAATATCATCTTCCGCTTCTTTAGGTTAATGACTCCATTCATATCAGTGCCCCAGTCTATTCCTAGCAACACGGGATAAGGATTATTGTCATCGAAAATATCTATTACTTCAAAGTCCATATGTGTGCTCGCGCCCTCGGTATCCACTGTTACCCCTTGCAACCTCCCCATGTGCAAAATCTTTTATTGATTCACCATTTGTAATTGAATAGGGGACCACTGCAATGCGGGCCTCCCCATGCATTCCCATGTTTTCTTTGGTAACACATTTGCATCCGATCCTAGATCTAGGATGACATGATCCATTCCATACTCACCAATTTGTGATGTCAACCTCATCTCCCTTCCTGTGTGTAATGTATGCTTCCCCAGTTTCCAGACTACGCGCAGTTCCCTGACCCTGCACACTTGGTGATCAATTCTTGTAGTCCTTTAACTTCCTTATTGTTGCGCAGAAATTTCATGAATGTCTCCAAAAAGGTAGTAAGCATAAAAGGATCCATCCCTAGCTATGGTTGATCCTTACTCCCTTAAGTAGAGGCCTCCTCAAAGCCCTTCTTTGCTTCCATGAACATCTCCTTTGTGTGTTCTAGGTCAAAATTAGGTTCCTTTGTAGGAGCCTTGTGAACCCATGTATCGTCCTCGGGCTATTTCCACTTATCCTCCCCTGTGGTTGCACCGCTTCTAAACATCATGCTCAATTTTGGGTCTTCTTCGCACAGTTTAGACATCATCATTTGGATATTCTAAGTCAGAGGAGGCTGGAGTACTCTTTTCTCGTGCATCTGTGTAATCAACGTAGGACAATCTATCATTTCATGGTCAAATTGAGTACAGTATGAATAGGATATTCTCGTTGGGTTCATACAATCACTGGTGTAGTGCCCTAGTCCTCTGAAATTGTAACAAATTAACTGTCTGTGGCCCCTTCCTAGCCCCATTCCTCCTCGTCCTCGACCTCTACCCTGGAATCCAGCGCGCGCCATCCCCACGACTAGGTTGGGGCCTCACATTTTTGTCTGCATTCCATAGGCTGGGGTCCGATCCATCATTAACTTGGAGCTGCAACAAGTACACTCGTCATGGCCTAATGACCTGCAAAAATTACAAAACAACTGCTAGGGAGTGTATGTATACTTCTACAACAAGTGACAATTATCTGTTGTGTGTTTTCCTCCTATCTAACAGATCGCACACCATAATGCGGGTGTCGCACTTGGCCCTGCATGTGCCTTCAGTCTCAACGGCATTAGCCCCCCTCCTACCAAGTAGTTCACGAATACTAGATAGTGGTCCTTGTCATGGCCCTCGCCTTTGCATTTTATGCACTACACTTCCTCATGCGCCTCTGGCCACAGTGCCCTATTCTGCTTCAAGCTCTGCATTTCCAAGCAGAGATTCTATAGTTGCGTGTGGATTTTTTGAACTCCCTGCCAGCCCCAGATCCTGTATTAGTGTTTCATGCAACCTCATCACCATTTCCAATGCTTAGGCCTGGGTTGAAATCTTCTGTTGTGATAGCGTCATCCTCGGTTGTGGTGTTAAAGATGCCACAAACCATGCACAGTGTTGTGCATCTGTTAGCATCATATTAGCCTTGCAAATCGTGCTCTTCATCTGTTGATCTAGATTCTAGGGGGTCTCACATGGAAGCATCATGATCTCTTTGAACCCAATGATTGACTGTGTGTCTGATTTCGACCAGCTAAATTCTCTATTCAGTGCATTCTAGATCTTTGTTATTCCTACATTTGGGTGATCGTTAGAGTGCTTGATGTACCATGTCAACGCGCGATCCTGCAGTGCGCTCACCAATGTAGCCTTCTTAATGTTGTTGTCTGTGACCCCTTGTGCTTCCCACACTGCTCTTACCACGAACCAGAACTATTCCAGATCCTCATTCCCTACTCGTATGAATACGAGTAGCTTGATTGCACTCGCCATGCTAAACTGTGGGGTTGGTGGAGGTGGAGTGGGTGGAGATGGAGGTGAAGGAGGTGAAGCGGGTGGTGGTGTGCATGGAGGTGGTAACTGTGGAATGCGCTACCTTATACAACTAACCACACTTATCAGAGAAACCCGAGCGAGCTCTTCCTCGCTCTCTCACAAAGGTGAAATTAAGGGACTGTTTCCTACTTCCCTGCTACCTTTGTAGATCTTTCTGCTCCGTGTAATTCCAAATATTAATGTATTCGCATAACTCACTTTTCACATAATAATAGCTTACTCCAAGTATTCAGAGATTTAATGTACTTACCTTGTAGTCCCTTGAGAAAATGTCATTTTTCTTCACTGTAGCTCATGGTGGTGTTTATTGCAAACTCAGTGATAAATCCCCCTATTATCCGGTTGAGCCAATGGTCCACAACTCGTGCGATCTTATCTTCTGATGCGTCTAGTCTGTGCACTAATTCTAAAGTCCACACTATCAGTTGGTCGAGCTTACACCCTCCTTGACTATTGGCCAACCTCGTGATCCACTCATATGGTTCAGAAGGAAAGGTCGCAAAGAAGATCTCATGGATTTCCACATACACATAGCGATCCAACCACCTTTTCCCAGATACCAGCAGAGTTTTGTTTTCCAGTGTCACGAACTCGTGAATCTTCTTGTCCAACCACTCTTCAATTTCCTTCTTTGTTGGGTTCCAATGGCACGACATCAGAAATCCCTTAGGCTGATCCTAGTCCCAGCAACAGAAGCATTTGTTGGCTTGTTGGGGCCTGATCGAGGTTCAGAAGTGATTTAGCCAAACAAATCCCGACACTATTGGCCCTTTTGGCAATAGTCCATGGTGCGCGGATTGAGGTCTCACCCGAGGTATTATGGTAGGGTGCTAGAACCAGGTTTTTGCACCCTAGGGATGTCTTCATGAATTCTAGGACGTTGACAAACCAAACCCACGCGTTTGCACTGCTCTACTCAGTCATCTGTCCTCCACAACTTATGCAACTGCTTCCGCGCAGCTCTGTAAAGAGCACGAAGAGGTGTTGTCTAGATCCTTTACCCTTACTGTGCTATTATTATAGATCTTAACTTAATTGTGTGGGCCCAATATCCTCATTAATCATTCAACAATCATAACAAGTGCGTGCAATCATAAAACTCTAAAGAGATGCATAAATATAACAGAAGCATAGACACACAATATTTCAAAATCAACTTATCTTTTATTTATTCTCTGTCCAAGTACAATCCCAACTCTGCCCTACACACTTAGCTACAGGGGTCCACGCACATAGTTGCGGACTCTTCCAGGCCTTTGTGCACTCAGCTGCAGAGCCTCTTCCTACTACTACAGCCCAAGATTCAGACTTACAGACCCAGAGCTAATTCATTATCCAAAAACTATGACTTTCTTTACACTTAGAGCCTCGCTCTATTTATACAATCCCATGGTCTGCGAACCATGGGTAGGCCGACACACTTTACATTAAATTACATTATCTTAGGGTAGACAACCCTAGACTCTTGCACTCCACACCCGCATTTCATGGGGTCTTTACATTACACTTAACCAAAATTTAGGCTTCAAGCCCCAAAAACCCACTATGGGGGGATCCGTTGCCCAACACACTACTATAAGTTGGGAGGGGTTGAGATGTGGGGTTAAGGTACTTGGCGATAATGTAACAATGGATGAAGAACCAGGACTAGTACATAATGAATGAGTAATTATAGGTTGGTGAGGGAGTGTAGGTATAAATGGTGGTGAAGAATGGACTTCAGAAGGTATTCTTGTTGAATTTGAAGGGAACAATGGTGAATTGAAAGTAGTGGACAATTGTTCAGAAAGCTCAGGGATCATGGCAATATTAGTGGATGATTGTGGAGATTTCAGAATGTATTCATCAATTGATTTGTTGGCCTATTGAACTTCAAGGTTTGTTATAAAATCAGGATCTAGAACAGTTTCATCGATTGCATTTTCAGATTTTGTTATAAATAATGAAACATCAAATGGTGCATCAAAGGGGAGTTATTCTAAAAATAACCACTCATTCGAACATGAATTAGCTTTAACTAATGGTAATTAGCCAACCAAACTTTCTTCTTTTTTAGATTTTCTTGAAATTAGGTTGGGATTATCAACTACTAGGGCAGGGTTTAGATATGGATTAGCCCTAGAAAATGAGTCTTCCCAAAAGCCAGAATTTCAAATTTTTTAATTGTTTTCATGAGATTTTTCAAAATAACTTCTAACAAATGACTTTAAGAGGCTCAAAATGTAGATTTAGAAGTTTCTCAAAGATTTATTAGGATTGAGGATTCGGTGTTCCCTAGTATGGTTGCCACTATGTTATCACTCATAAATTTCTCTAGAATTTATTAGAAGAAAGAAAATGACCGAGGTAATCACAAACCAACTTTGGAGCATAGGTTCTAGCAAACCTAGTCTCAGAGAGGGCTCTATCTATATGATTTAGCTTTGTTTGTTGGGATTTTAGGCCAGTTATGAATGTTCAAGGGGGTTCTGATTTGTATTCGAGATTGGATGGTGGAATCCTTGAAATAGACAGATAGAATGAAGTTTTTATACCATTGGGCTATGGAGTCCACATAAGGGTAGCAGAACTGGATCAACTCACTAAAGGGAATGTTCAAAGGGAAAGCTAGTAGAGTAAAGTGCAGGTCTTTGGAACTGGGGGGTGAAATGGTTTTAATCAGGGTGAGAGAGAAATTAAGGGTTCTCAAACCAAGATATAAATGAGGAATGGAGGGTAATGAAAAGCAAAGGGCACTTAAGAATCCTTTGATTTGGATTAGCAAGAAAAAACCAAAACTAAGGAGCAAATAAGAATTCCTCAACTTAGATATCAGTAGAAAACATTTATATGCCTAGCTGTTAAAACAGAGTGTAATTAAACAAATTCTAAGATATTATTCTAGTTATAGCATTCAAATTCATAAATACATTGAAGATTATGGAAAAATGTTAAGAAAGATAACAATAACATAAGAAAATACTTTTCTGCACTTTCAATGGTACAATAGCTTTACAGTCTTTTGATCAATAAGTCTATAGAAATGTCTTAAGAATCCACCCTACATACTTCGAATTGTGAATTATTTATACAAAAATTATTACAAAATATCTCAAACTAACTTGAGATTTAATCTAGGAAATAAAAATATCTTCTAGCAAGAAGATAAAGACAGCTATTGAACTGCTTCCATGTTGTCCCATTTATTTTGGTACTGCTAGCCTTTATGGTTTGGTTTTAGCCCTTTATGTTCTTTGTTGTTTGAACTTTCACGCTAGATGCTTTAGTTAATTTAAGCTTTCATCTAATACACTTTGACACTGATACTCTTTGACCCTGCTGACCTTGGCTATTTTACTTTTACCCTTTTACTGCATTTTCCTTACAGTAAATTAGTCAATTTTTCCCACATTTCAGCATTAGGTAATTGGATCTTCAGCATCCTTCTATATATCTCAAATACCTCAGTGTACTTGGAAAAATTAGGCTTATTGACAAACAAGTGTTTTACCTCATGTTGGAGGTAAAACAAGTTTTCAAACGTGCGGTATAGTACTTTTCCTATTGGAAATGCCTTCATTGAAGATGTGCTAGCATGTTCTTTTGCTAGCTCTCTGAGTTTGCTATTGTAATATTGTTGTTTCATGAGCTTGTCATTTATAACTAAGGGACTGGGTAACCCTTTCTCTCTCAAAATTGAAACTTAGCCATGAATCTATTAATGGCTACCTGCATATTTTGACATTTGTCCTCCAAGTTTAACATCAAGTTTCTCTTGGGAAGGACCTTCCTCACTTCCAAAATTGTTTCAGTTTTTTCTTCTATATCTAATTCCTGAATTTCATACTTGTTTTTACTGTTGAGGAAGTGGATAAGTCTGGTAGCATCTTTAGGCATGTCTCCTAATTCTTCCTTGACTCTTGGATAGCCTCTATGGCCATCTTTATTAGATCCATCTGTTCAAAAATCACCTGATTATATGGCCAAATATCATTGACAGAGTCAACGATATTGGTCCATAGCAGTTCCTTGACTTGCCCAAGATTTTCTTTGAATGTTAGGTCCTTTTCCATAGCTTTTCTTCTCTCATTCATTCTGGTGGCTTTCTGCACTTCTTCCTTGTGCATGATTTTCGCAAGCTCGTAATCAGATTCCAATCTTGACACCTTTTCTTTTAGCTTATTCATTTATGTAGCCTATACAGACATTTCCTCCATATCTCTAACCAATTTTTCTACCTCATCCCCTGATGTACCTGCTGTTGATGTAGACTCTGCTGAAACCTGTTATGTTGTGGCCATTGGAGCTGTTGGAGCCAATGAGGCTACCAATGTAGAAGGAACGGTTGTTGAGACTATTGGGATGGCATCCACTGAGGTAGTGGTAATATCAGTTTGCTTGAATTGGATTAAAGTGTCCAATTCATTCTCTGTTTCCCTTAATTGATCATTGAGTTTTAGGACTAGGTCCATCAATTCTTCATGTCTAGTCTGGTTCTCCAAAACTTCCAATGTTTGGGGATGTTATGGCTAAGGTATCTTCAATTATTTTTTAATTGCTACAATGCCATCATACTTTTCCTTTATCAGTTGTTCAGTGGCTTTAATGTCTTTGGGATCATGTCCCAATTCAATCACAAAGTCTTCCAAAGACTTAATTCTAGTGTCTTTAACCTTTGAGGAGGCCTTCTCTAACTGATACTGAGCTAAGATATTGCTCAATGAATTTTGCAACTGATGAGCGCCTATGGCTTTACTTGTGAGGGTGGAGTAAATCATCTCTCTAGCCTATTTGTGCAATTCTATTTGGTTAATGGGATGAATATCCCTTGCCAATACCTAAAAGTCAATCTTTTTGTAGTCTATTGATGCCCTTGGCTACTCTGCAGTTGGTTTTATGAAGGACATCTTTAGTTTTCCCTCTTTGATGTCGAAAGTTGACATCAACCTGGTCTGATTGGTAGGTGTGAGTTTGAGATAGTAAGCATAATTTTGGGCCTTCGGTTTCTCATTTCTCATCTTGATCTCTTTATATCTATCTTTTATATCCTTATCCTTATCAGCAGGCATACTGAATGAGGATACTTCTACACTTAGTTTCCTTTCCAAAATTTGGGTATGTAATGTGGATGGTCCCCATGTTTCCCCAGATGGAGTTGTGCCTTTACTTCTGTCCAGCTCAGCATCAGTTATTTCTACTAAGCCTTCCATTTCTTCCTTCTCTGAAATATGATTTAGCCTAGGCCTTTTCCTTTGACTAGTCTCATATTGTATATTTGATGTGCCCATTCCTTAACTTGAGGGTTCCTCTCTGGTCCTTTTCGGGTTCTTTTCCTCATTTTGAGGAGTCTTCATGATAGGAGGTATGCTCATGGTTCTTTCTAGCTATCCAGGTACCTGCAGAACGATCTCTCATCAAGTTGTCTTTCTAAGTCAATCAAGGTATTCTCTAAATCTACCTTTGTACTATCCCTATCTACAAGAGTGTTTTCCACCCACTCAGATTGATTGGCATATCTTTCTATCTCTGGTATGGGGTGATGAATATAAGGTCCCAACTTGGCCTTCTTTCTAAATCTGGTCATAAACTCCTTGGGGTCATACTTCCACATGAAAATCTTTTGGAACTTCATTTGCTGCAAAATTTGGTCTACCTCCTCCCCTACCTCTCTAGAATTGCAAATGAAGGGGCCTAACTGGTTTTTGACTTTAAATTGTGATCTTTCCTTGGTTGAGACAAAATTGATCTCATCATATTTCATTATTTATCTATAGTAATCTAGAGAAAATAACCTCATGGGGAGGTATTTGGGAAGTTTATATGGTGCAAGCTGGCAACCATAGATTCTTATTTCTGTGTGGTTTTGGTAAAGGTACCAATCTCCCACTTTTCTTTGTTTAGACAACTGAAGAACCCTTTTGATCTGTTGACTTATTCTGGGTGGAGGGATTCTTGTCCACGTGGTCATGACTGGATGAAAAAAAGAACCGATGAAATCTATATAGGTATATGGTGATTGAAACTTATGGAAAAGTGGGGTCCAAAATATGACTGACATGGGCTAGCCTTTAGTATCCAATTTCTGAAGAGTGAAAGGAAATTTGTTTGGCTAATAGTATAGGATCGTATGGTAGAGAACATATGAGTATTTAAATACTCTCTCATTGTGCATTCTAGTGAACTATTCATGCATTCTTTCAGCTATGAATTGGGCATAACTATACAAAACAATAGGAGTCTGCCGTCAGGTGTAAATAGACATGAAGGCCAGGACAAGTTCATCAACAAATTCATCAGTGGTACAGCCCAGAACACATGGTATCATAGTCACAATATGCTTTCCCCGTTAAAAGAAAATGGCAAAAACATATGGAGGGGCATCCTTGGGAATATGCTTCTAAGAAACAATGAATGTCTCGAATATTTGGGCTAACCTAGAAAAACTCAATTTAGAGTACTAGTCCAATAAATCCCCAAAGGAAAGTGGGGTTAGGTTTGGACCTAGTTGGACTTGTAACATTTCATTAATTGATTCAGCTGTAATGGTGAACAAAATATTATGGTCTAGGGACATAATAACTCTCTGGCTAGGAATGTAACAGGAATGGCACATATGGACAATTTCAGGGAAGACATGCACTTGGGGAAATTGGTATTTGGTCAAATTGGGTTCCCAAAGACCAATGTCATTACAATGGTTTAGATATCTATCCCTACTCAAACAATGAAGTTTGAGCAGGACCTCATATGCACTGGTATCTTTGATTTGGAAATCCTAGTACACCAAGGGAAGGTGGTATAGGTCCAAATGGGGAGTTGTGATAGGTCTAACATCCATGGCGACAAGGGTAGCCATAATCTAGTTCTTGTGGATTTGAATTTGGATTTAAAGGTTTATTCAATGGTTTTTAAATGGAAACTTGTAACTTTCAGAAGGGTTTGGTCGCAGGATTTTAAATTTAATGTAATTTTCAATTAATTTTACTTAATTAAAATACTTCAAGAGTGAACATTTTCAAATTTTGAAAGGAGGTCTGGTAATTTGTTCACAAATACCTGGATTTTAGGTGAATTGACTTCAAACTAGTGTTCTGGATGATGACGGAAGGTTGAAAGGACTCTGAGGGCTTTGTAGGTGGTCTCCGTAGCTTCTTTGAGGACTGAAATGAGGTTCATTCATAGTTTTCAGGTTTGCAAGTGTCACACCATTTCACAGAGGTTTACAAAGAGCTCAATAAAAAAAAGATGGAAAAGGGCTTCTCGGCCTTTTTATGGTGCAACGGTCACTTTTTGGTGGAAAATTTTATGAATGAACAGTAGGTGGCTTATCAGTTCGAGTGGGGAGGCGGTTTCCCAGGCCATCACACTACTTATGAGGGTCAGGTGGTATTGAGCAGGGGTCACCTGATCTACTTCAGAGATCGACACATAGCAGTCGTGGGGCCGGGGAAAACTGCTTTATTGAGCGGGTAATGATTGGCCACTGGGCACGACCGATATGGCTGTGGACCTTCGGATGCGGGGGATGGTGATTGGACAGTAGTCGGGTGATGGAGGTGCACAGATGAAATGAACTAAGGTGTCGGGGGGGGAGGGCCAGGATTTTAACCTTTAGCGGTTTGTGAGTAATTAAGACTTAATCATGAGTTTAATTGATCGAGCGGGGTTTTATGGTGGCATTTAGTTTAGGTTCATCATGCAGGGGTGTATTAAGAGTTTTTTGTGAAGATATGGGGTGAATTGTATAGTTTTGATTAAAACTAAGGGTTGGGATATTACATAGGGGACTTAATTAATATAAGGGAAAAGGTATTATGGGATTTATATAATAAAATTAAAAATTAATATGAAATTGGCGGAATGGGTATATCCTTAGCATAATGTAAAATGTAATATTTGAGCACTTTATTTACATACACTCAATACTTAGGATAATATTCTTTTTGTGGGTTTTTTAAATGAAAATGGATTTAACATGGAGTTGCTTTTCTTTTCCTAGGCAAATGAAGTTTGACCTTAGGAAAATGGGTTTTATTAGGGTAGTGAAGGGGGATGACTTTCCTCAAGGGGATTCTAACACTTGATGCCCATAAGTCATTAAGCTGAGGGTTTGGTCCCACCAAAGGTCAGAGAAATGCTTTCAGCCTCTTTGACTTGAAGGATTTAAAGTATTAGAACATGCTTGTGGATAGGAAATTACTAAGTAAGGGAAGAAATGAATGACGGGGAGTTAAACATGTTAACTTGAAAACCTTTGTTTTTGCTTCCATAGTTGATCATATATATAGAAATATGTTTCTAAGCATGATACATGTATTTTGATCCAACCAACTTTGAACTTCAGTAACCTTTCTTCTACTTACCCATTACTTACCCTACCATTTTTTCTGCATTTTATTTGGGTGCATTTAGGCTAGCAAACCCTTATCATCTATTTTTCTTTTGAAAAATAATCTATATAATTCTAACCTTATATCATCCAAGGGATCATATTAAACTAATGAGCTCCTTTTATTTTCTCTACCTATCTAATGATCTTCTAAGACTAAATTGTTTGGTCAGATTTTATTCTCTAACTAAAAACATAAAATTCAAAGCATGGAATAACCAAGATTAAACAGTTTGATTACCATGGATTATGGCATGACTAACAAGCTGCACACAATCATTATTATGCATAAAAGTAAATAGTAGTGGCATTTAGACTTGCACACTTTCATGGTCTCTTTTTGTTTTTCGGGGTTCATATATTTTCATTTTTTTGACCTTTTCTTATTATTTTTGTCCTTCCATTTTTCTTTTAGAACATACCATCTTTACATTTTTTTAATTTTTTAAAATGGAAAACATTTGCAGAAAGCAAAGGTATGTACAATATTACAAGGCTTAACCTTAGTCATTCAAAATTATGACTCCTATTGGTATAGGAACCTAACAGCATGAAACTCCATTAATTGAAAATGCATCATGTCAACTAGATATTGGCTATAATTAAACTAGACGAATGGCTTATAAAAGGTTGAATTGATGGAAGCCATAAAACCCAGAATTGTTTAATCCACAATCCTATTGTGATCATAATCTAAGATATTACACATTATAGTTATGACTTGTCTCGAGAATTAAGGGAAAATGCTAGCTTTGTATGGAGTTGGGATTTTTGGTACAATGACATATTTCTAGAGGTATGAATGGAATAGGGTGGTTTTATCTTCAATGGTTAATTCATTGTAAAGTGTGATTCACTTCTCTTCTTGAATAATTTAAACATATGGGGTTTTGAAGAGTTACAATATTTCATGAATCAACAATGAATCTAGCATAAACATAACTATTTCATTTTTGGATATCACATTCCTCTTACTGGGAATATAATTCATTGCACACCATAACACAAATTCATGGAATTGGTAGGCTTGTGGGACCACAAATTTAGCTAACTCAGATTCCAAAACATGGAAAAAAATCATGAAGGTTTTGAAAGCAATCAAAAGTTAATTGTATTATTTCAAATAGGTAAAATTGAGACAGGACAATCACCAAAAATATCATCATCTTCATTTACTAGGTTTTGGTCTTCAACAAATGGGGGCGGACTTGATTTGGCAACTTGATGGTTCTTCATTTTGAAAAGAAAAACAAGGAAAACAAAAGCGAGTGCTTAGAATTTTACTTCCACATTGTAGAATTGCTTACTATTGAGTTTGTATGGTGATGGCCAGAAATTTTGCTTTGTCCTTTTAGTTGTATAACACCTTCCTTTTCCTTTATCACTACCTATGATAGTTTTCTTACTTCCTTTTATCCTTTTATTCCTTGAAATTTAAGTTATGGACACATGGCAGGATACAGTTGATTGAATATACAACTAGAACACACTTTCTAATAACCATGGGTCTTGCCACCATACATCATGTTGATGTTACATGCCAAGTTATGTTCCATGTCAATTGTCGAATAATTTCCATGTCACCTATTATGTTAGCATCATGTTTCATTGGGCTTTTGTTGGTTACATCACCCGTTGGCTTCTAGGGGGGTCCCTTTGTGTTTTCTTAAAACACTCAATGTGCAGTTTTGACCCAATAAACTGCTACAACATTGCACCCAATGAAACTAGTGGTAACTATTTTGAAACATCGCGTCGTTCCCCTCCCCTACCCCCACCTACCCTCATTAATAATCGTGCATGTTATGGGGAGGAATTGTTAATAGCTATAGATATGTGAAAATTTAATCCTAATCGGCATCGTCCACCTAAATTTATATAGTATACCATTTATTGTAAAGAAAAAACTAAATAAATATTATTTTTAACTAAAGAATAAACCATTAGCTCGAAAAAACAAAAAAACAAAAAAACTTTTATTCAAATTTTTTTTTTAAGTAAAATCAAATTTGAATGAAATTTCAATGTTACAACCTATGTTATTAAGATAAATGTTATTGATAAACATGTAACCATTTTGTTAAAATTATAATAATTGTTACTATAAGGTATTAGTTTGCTTTAATGAAAATGTATACCAGTTTGCTTTAATGAAAATGTATACCTTATAACAAGTAAAAATATACTCTTATTAAATGAATCATTTGTTTTACATAAATACTCATTAATTTTATATATACACATTTATAATGTATGTTTTATAAAATTTATATAATATAAATTAAAAAATATTATTCTTTAATATTTTTTATGCAAAATTTAAAATATCATAATAATTTTTTCATTTTAAATATAGATATTAAAGTATAAAATTATATATATATACATATATATATATATATATTATTATTATATATATATTATATATATATATATATTATAATTCTCTTTAAATGAACTTTTTATTATTTATTAATAAAATTATAATATTATCCAGTAAAGCCCCTATATTATAATGTCAAAAGCTTTATTCAAAATATAAATGAGACTTATTTAATAGAAAAGAATCTTGTTTGATAGGTATTTGTTATTATTGACTTATTTAATAGAAAGAAATCATTGTTTTGATAGGTATTGTTTTATATGTTAATTTAAATATGAATTAAAGGAATTTAATTGATAAATTTTTAAATATAATTTTATTTAATTTTTTATTTTGGATATTTTAAATAATATTATATTTCTATTACTATATATGTTAGAGTGATTTTGTATTTATTTTTAATATTTTTAAATATTATTTTCAAAAATATTTAATATTTTTTATTTAAAAATAATAATAAGACATATTAGGAATATTAATTATCTAGTTACAAGGTTAATTTAATTGGTCAAATTTTTATCACTAAAGCATCCCGCTAATGGGAGGTCATGGGGACTATTCTTCTTGACACGTTTGGGGTTAGGCTTTGCTAATAAGCCCACAAAATGTGATCCTTAATCTATGTGGATATCTCCTTGAAAAAATAATCAATTATTTAAAATAAGTATAATTAACGGTCTTTCTATTACTTATGATAAAATTATATTTTTTAAACAATTCATATTACCTAATAAAAGAGTATACTTTTAATTTTACAAAGTAAAATTATACTTAGAATTACTAATAATATAACTATAAATTTTTAATAAAATAGAATAACATACTCTGCTTTTAAATTTAAAATTATATGAAATAGTAAACATATTACCAGTTTTAGAAAATATGATGATCCTTAGTTAAATGTCCCTTTTATTATAATTATGATTTTTATGGATTTCATATTTTTTTTTGTAAATATATAACTTGATATTTCATTTTAAAAATGTTGATTACATGATAAGCATTACCTCAAACTGAGCTAAATTGATATCCTTGTGAAACAAGCATTAGGACTAGAGACTATAACAGTGACCATTACAATTCCATTCTGCCCAAGTTCAGAAGACCATGGTGCCATACAAGATTTTAATTGTTCACACACCATAAAATACAAACATACCATTATTGTTACTCATAAAAAATGAAACTAACCAAACTTCCCAACTTCAGTGTATAACTCCATTGGCAGAAAGGCCTAGCAATGAACATCATCAAACAAAACAAAATCAGCAGATCCCAGCTACAATAAACAAGCATGGTATCTCTTCTTATCACAGTCTAAACAACATTATAGCCACAATACTCCTGCATGAAAGGATCAAACACTACCACTGAAAATTGAATTAGAAACACTTTATCTAAGGATGAGCCAACAAATCAAATAACCTTTGAAATACTATGCATCATAAAAATGTCAGTAGTATAGCTAGCACCAAGACAACACTAGCATATCACAAAAGCAAAACTATAACGACCAATTTCACAATGACGTAGAATGCAAATAGTGAGCCAATACCATAAGAGGTCATCCAAACTATCTCAAAGAAAAGTAGCACTAACAAAATGTAAGAAAAAATTACCTAATATCCCCGTACCAATCATTATCTGAGGAGATCAAGGAAGGTATTTGAACACTATTAGTTGGAGGATCAATGAGATTTCCCAATGCCAAATCGCTCACAGAGAAACTCTCTAGCCACGCCAAACAAGATTCAACATTTTCCAAATAGAAACGTTGATTGTGAAGCATCCTCTTTATATCCTTTAATGATGAAAACACATTATAATTCTTTGTCTATTTGTCCTTAAAGTTGAGACATGGAAAAGTTGTTGTATGTTGGTTTAAAGCCAACAAAATCATAAAGTGTAGCCTCCTTTTCTGGAATCTATCAAGATTTCGAAGCCATTTAACATCCTCCCCGACCAATTTAGAGTCTAAACAATAGGGGTGATCCCCTGCCTCCTTGTTTTCCAAGACCAAGATCTCCTTTCGTACCTCCCGAGGAACAGAATCAAAAGTAGTTTCCTTAGAATCATAGACAAAAGGGTGAACCCTTTTATGCCCAATGTTTCCTCAATCACCTAGCTGATTACTCATTCTTTGTCTTAGGTCCATGAGCACAGCGTCAGAAAAACAATGATGACAACGACTAGAGAAACCTTTCTTATTAAAAAAAACAATGGATGATGTGGAGAACCCTGAAATCCAGACCTATAGACAATTAGGTCATCAACATAATACCACTCCACTGGCCTAAAACCCAAAATATTTTTAAGTTCACCATATTCCAATTTCATTACCCAACAAACAGACCTTGAATACTCTAAATATGCTATACAAACTAGACTATAGACGAAGAAAATAGACCCCTAAATTTTCTCAATAAAAAGATAAAACCCCACACTTTCCAATTGAAATTGAATCTGAAATTGAAACACATAGATTACAGATTCTTCATCTAGTTAAATGTTTACACTTTTAAATTTTTCTATTTACAGTAGGAGAAGCAAGGTTGCAATCCAATAATATGATAGAAGTTAGACTTATAGTAAATTTTCAAACATTATGAGACTTCTAGGCTTATTTGATTGTGTGACATTATATGCTCCTTTTGTATGGCCAAAGGAAATCATACTCTTATTTCCCTAATTGTGAGGAAGTAGCCATAAGAAAGATATCTTCTATTTTTTGTTACCAAGTAATATAAATCTTTGTTTAACATTAAAACAAAATAATAGAGATTTTTTTTTAATTAGTAGGTTTTAAGAGGGTATACAACAAGAACCAACCCTAGAGAAAGAAGAAATGAATCTGATCATATCATGTAATGCATTGGAAATAATTACCACTCCTCAAACTCTCAAGATAAAAGGACATATCAAGAAGAAAAAGGTAATAGTGTTGATTGATTCAAGTAGTACCCATAATTTTATTCCTTATAAGATAGCCAAGGAAATGAATTTCTTCCTATATCCAACACTAGAGTGTCAAGTGATGGTTGCAAATGGAGGAACTACAAATCTCTTTAGAAAGTGTGATAATATCAATCTAACCATGGAATAATATGTATTCAATAGTCCAATGATTTCCATTCCAATGGGTGGTGTTGATTTTGTACTAGGAGTCCAATGGTTACAATCTTTGGGTACTGTTAGCTATGTTGTGCAACGCTAATTTTCTAAGGTAAAAAAGGATCATGGTTTGATTGGTTACATTTAAAGGGAAGCTCACATTGGTCACTAACTCCTTTCTCCCTCCACCCCGCTTATTCTCCTCCATCTCCGTTTCCCCTATTTGCCTCCTAAACCCAGCAAAATAGCCCCTTTGAACTTTAGCTCTAAGCGCAAAACCCCGACCTACCATAAAACCTTACCCATATGCCCTCACGTGCTCATAAAACTTCTCATCGCTTTCCTTATCGTTGATCTTCCCCGCTGATCCAATGGCTCCCGTTGCATCCAATAAAGGCGACCCGCTCTACCACTCCCCACCGTCAGATCATCTCCACCAAGATCTAATCGTCTTCGCTCTCATCGCGTCGGAAACTTAATCGAGCATTAGTGTGCGATGAGAGCGATTCTTCTCTCGCATTCGCCATTACGTGTCGATCACTGAATGGAATCACACGACCTCGGGCTTTTACCACTTAACGCCTGAAAGCGGTGCGATGAATACCATTACCGCCCAACCAATCTGCCCCGGTCCGTTAAATGCTCGCACAACTCCATTTCCCGATGACAGTCTGATCTGTCCACTGAAGATCCAACGACTCTAACTCACCATGATCTCACCTCAGTCGATAGCCTCCACCGAGCCATCTCCACCCTCCATTCCCCCAATCCGAGGGTCATTTTTCTCATTTACCCAAATCATCCACCTACCCATGCATTCCATGTCCTTTGACATTTTGTTTCCTGAAGAAGGAGACAACTAGCTCCGCCATCATCAGTTACAGTCAGACTCCCAACCACCATATTTAACAAAAAGCATGGCTGAAAGGAGAAAAGGACAAGCACAACTCTATAACTAAATTTATCAATCATGGACTCCACTGATACAAGCACTCCAACAACCTAAAGGGACAACACAATACCTGAACAGATCGAATTCACCCACTGAAGCAAGCAAACATGTTCAGAGACTCCATCAGGTGGTTAAATGCAGTTGGTGGTCAATTATGACCCTCCCATACCTAAACGGCCAAGTGCCCTAGCATTGTAAACTTATAAATATCCAGAATCAAGATGTAATCAAGGTTGGCATTTGATGTATGGTTCAACTTCTAAAAACTATAGACATTTTGTCACTTGCAGCGTCACATCTTCATTTTTAGCTAATACAAGCTTCTTTTGTTGTTAATTGCTCACTGTCCATTTTCTTCTTATTCTAAGATTGTGCCTGATATGTTGTATTCTTGAGCTCTTGGTCTTTAGCACTAGATAACTGTCATCTTATCTCTTTTTTAAAGTATTGATTGCATCACTGAATAGGTTAATCAAGTTTCTTTCTATATAATGTAGGAGAGTTTTCATCATTTCTTTGCCTTAATAGATTATACATATAGATTTCTTTACTGGTTGCAACCGGCTATCACATGGTCTTTTGCATCTGCTAGTGTGGTCAATATTCTCCATATTCACCTAACATCTAAAGCTGTGAGCATTGGTGGTCTAAAGCCTTGTAGTCTCAGGGTGTTCATGCATGTCTGGAGTGAAACAGAGTGAAAGTGGTTATCTGGCTTGAACCAAACCATCATTCCTTCCATTAAACCTGCAACAATAGTTGAATTTATATGTTACCAGGCATCTTCGAGCTACAAAATAGGAGAGTTTATTGGAACCCTAACACAATTGAAACCATTGCCTAGGAGAGGAGATTGAAGCTTAGCTTCCCTGGGAGAATGACACAGATCCAACTTTGATGATAGACAAAGTATGGACACATTTTTGGTTGTAATCATCTATCTATCAACTCTACTAGAGGCTGAACCTCTTAGCGACTCCACATTATAGTTTTGGCTCAATTTGTGAGACATACTTGGAGAAATCCTCAGAAATCACCATCTGACCCAGTGCATAACCTTGAGAAGATTTTCAAGGAGAGAAAGACATCATAAAAAGGAGCATCAAGATCAGGTAAGCCTAAACAACCTTATGTATCTCTACAAGAAAGGCTTGTAACTGAGCATGCACATGTTGAAAATATAGAGCCTAGTGCTATCAATGAAGGAATATTCTCAAAGATTCATAAAGCACCTTGTTCAATAAGTTCCCCTTTGGATCTCAATCCAAAGGAAACCTCCCTTTTAGTCCATCATATTCCTTTAGCCCTGTCAGTCATTTCTCAACTACCTACCTTTCAAACTGCCAGTATCCTTCCCTCTACCCCATTCATGGTAGGCCCACAAGCACCTACCAAAATGGAAAGAATCATAGCTGCTAGGTATGGACCCCTGGTCCTGCCTATTCCTTTGAATTCCATGCCTGTAGGAGAGTATCAAAAATACATGCCTAAGTTCACCAGTACAGAGGGAGTAATAGCTGAAGATCTTTTTATAGCTATGTTGATAACCTAGATATCAGTGAGGATGATGTGTGGATGAGAGTATTTGTCCAAAGCCTTGATGGAGAGGCTAGAAAGTGGCTCAGAGAATTGACCCCTAGGTCTATAGCAGATATTGAAGCATTAGATGATGTGTTTTTAAAGCACTGGGGAGATAAGAAATACCTGCTATATTACCACACCGAGTTTGGCAACCTCAAAAGGGAAAATGGGGAGTCATTGTCTAAGTTTAATAAAAGATTCAATTGTATGTATAGCAAGATACCGACTGAAGTGAAGCCTACCCCCACCTCTGTTAAACTCACCTATGCTAATGACTTTGATTCTGATTTCTGCCTGCTATTAAGAGAAAGAAGATGTGCTTCTCTAGCTGAAATGCAAGATGTAGCCTTGGAGGTGGAATCCAATATCATGGCTGCAGAGAAACTCAAAGGACATGTTGATAGAAGGAGGTAGAGAAGTGAGGCTTCTTCTTCTTCATCATCTTTACAGCCCAAAATAGACAAAATAACTAAGATAATAGAGTCATTGGCTACTGAGATATCCAAACTAAAGATTGAATAGAGTGCTGGGAAGGCAAGGCTTCCTAATACATTTTCTCCTAAAAATCCCAATCCATTCAGAAGAGCAAATGAACAATTACAGACCATTCAGAGGGGAAAAGAGGCTAGCAAAGAACAAAGGGTGAAGACTCCTTTCCAGAACATATTCATGGAGGAGGAGCAATTTGATGAAGATGATGAGATTCACTGGATGGAAGACAAGGGAATGCTGCCTTTTTGACATTAGCTACCTACAAGGAGTCATTACTTAGGGACACAAGCTTGGGAGATGTTCTTTGATGGATCCTATTTAAAGGAAACTGTAGGAGAAGGAGTAGTGCTAGTGTCTCCAAAACAAGAAAGCACACATTTGTCTTTTACGCTGACTTTCCATGTCACCAGAAATATAGTAGAGTATGAGGCTTTGATATTGGGCTTAAACGCTACCAAAGACATGGGAATCAGAGAAATAAAGGTGTTTGGAGATGCTGATCTCATCATTCAACAAGTGAACAAAACATTCCAAGCAAGGCACCCCAAGCTGAAAGAATACAAAGATGAGGCATGGAGACTCAAAGATTCTTTTGATAGCTTTTGTATCCCATATATTCCTAGAGTAAAAAATCAGCTTGCTGATTCCCTTGCCATTTCTGCTAGCATGTTCATCCATCCCATAACCCCTAAGTTGGTTTATGAAGTCCAGATAAAATATAGACCATCCTTGCCTGATAATGTCCAGCACTGGAAAGTCTTTGAGGATGATGATGAAGTCAATAGGTTTATGCAAGAAATTAATGAATTCCCTGAAATGCAAATTGATCAAGAGAATGAAACCTTGGAGGAATGTCCCCAGGCCCAGCTAAAGAATAGAATTGGCCAAGACAACATTGTATAGTTGCCTAGCAATCATATACCTAAAGGGCTAGTGCCTCTACAGAAGTTGTTTGACCATAATGATGTGCCTGATAAGATTGCCCAAAAAGAAGATTAGTTTGCAGTCCATAGGCATAACATACGGAGTCCAGAACATCCAAAGTATATAAATATGTCCACCCATTTGTCTGCTGCCCAAAGTTCTGAGTACTACACCTTAATGAAGCAATTTGCTGATGTCTTTGCATGGGAATATAGTGACCTTAAAACTTATGACAAAAATATTATCCAGCACAAGATCCCATTGGAGAAAGACACCATTCTTTTCAAGCAGAAGTTGAGACCCATGAATCCTTTGCTCCTCCCTCTGATTGAAAAGGAAATTAGGAAGTTATTGGCTGCCAAAATCATAGTTCCTCTTAGATATTCAAAGTGGGTAGCTAACTTGGTAGTGGTGAGGAAGAAAAGCTGAGAAATCAGGCTACGTGTTGATTTCAGGAACCTGAACAAATGCCTAAGAAAAACAGTTATCCTCTGCCCAAGATGGAGCATTTGCTGCAAAAAGGTCTCAAGAGCCAAAGTGATGTCTTTCCTGGATGGATTTTCAGGGTATAACCAGGTTGTTGTACATCTAGATGATCAAGAAAACACTGCTTTCACCACTCCTTGGGGCACATTCATGTACTCTAAGATTCCCTTTGGACTGATGCATGATGGAGATACCTTTCAAAAAGCTATGGATATAGCATTTGTAGGAGAGAAGGATAAGCTTGTCCTTGTTTACCTAGATGATATAACAGTATACTCCAGCAGTCATCCAGAACATTTACAACATTTAAGGAAAGTGTTTCTGAAGTGCAAAAGGTTTGGGATATCAATGAATCCTAAGAAATCACAGTTTTCTTTAGAAGATGGCAAGCTTCTAGGACACATTGTTTCTACTGTGGGTGTCAAGACCCAGAAAGAGTGAAAGAAATACAGGCCTTGTTTGTCCCAAGAACAAAAAAGGACATCCAATCCTTTCTGGGCAAAATAATTTTTTTAAGGAGGTTCATTCCTAATTTTACAGAATTGGTAAAGCACATTACCACCATGCTGAAAAAGGGATTAGAAATCAAATGGACTAATGCAACTAGAAGATACTTTTGAAGCCATCAAGAGAGCTATTATGGAAGCTCCCAGTTTATTCAACCCAAACTACAACAAGGAGTTCCATATCTTATCCTTTGCTTCTGGTGACATCCTTGCAACAGTCTTATTACAAAAAGATGATGAGGGTTCAGAGCATTCAGTAGTGTTTTTCAGCAAAACCTTAAGGGATGTTGAACTAAGGTATGATATTATCTAAAAATAGGCTTATGCTCTGATCAAATCTTTGAAGGCTTTTCGAATCTACATCCTGCACTCCACGGTAATTGCATATGTGCCCTCTGTTTTAGTAAAAGATGTCCTAACACAGCCAGATGTTAATGGAAGAAGGGCCAAATGGATTGTAAAACTTATTGAATTCAACATAGAATTAAATCCCACCAAGCTTGTCAGGGGTTAGGGCCTTGCCAAGATAATGGCTGAAGAAAATTGCAGAATGCTGGACATGAATCAGGTAAGCACAATTTCAGAAGATGGACAAACATAAGAAGCAACAGTAGGACACGATAAATTGTTGCCTGAGAATCTGGCCTCTTGTGAATAGTATTCTACAATCGCTCAATTTTGTTGAAGCTAGAAGTTCCTCTAGACCTTAGTTCAAGCCAAGCCAGGACTATTAAACTCAGGACAACCAAGTTCTGTATCCATGAAAACTTGTTGTATTCGAGGGATCCATATGGAATCCTTTTAAGATGTCTGGAAAAAGAGTAGTCTGTAGAGGTCATGCATCAATTTCATTCCAGCGTTTGTGGGGGACATCAGTATTGGAAAACCACAACCCACAAGATCCTCAAAGCTGGGTATTATTGACCCACCTTGTTTTCTAATGTCTTTTCATTTGTAAAATCTTGTGACAAGTGCCAGCAGTTTGAAGGAAAACAGTAGTTGAAGTCCTTACTCTTGAAGCCAATACATTCCAGTGGCCCTTTCCAGCAATGGGGCTTAGATTTCATAAGGGAAATTAATCCACATTCCAGTGGCCAACACAGATGGATCTTAGTAGCCACTGGCTACTTCACTAAATAGATTGAGGCCATCGCTACTAGGAAAGTTGATCACCATGTGGTCATGATGTTCTTAACAGAAAACATTTTCACCAGATTTGGTTGTCCACACAAATTGGTTACAGACAATGCAGCAGCCTTCAGGGCAAAAGAGTTGGTAGACATGTGTGACTCAATGGGCATTAAGCTAGTGCATTCCACCTCATATTACCCTCAAGGTAATGGTCTAGTAGAATCATCCAACAAGAGACTAATAAGGATAATCAAAAAGCTGTCGGAATACAAAAAAAGTAACTGGGAATCCAAACTAAAGTTTGCATTGTGGGCTGACATGGTGGTCACCAAGAAATCCATAGGGAATTATCCGTTCAAGCTGGTATATGGCACTAAGGCTGTATTCCCAATTCAGCTGACCCTCCCTATGGCCAAGTTCTTACACGAAGAGCAAAATGAGGAAAGTGACATGGCAAAAAGGATTAGTGACCTGGTTGAAGTACATCAGATCAGAGATTAGTTGATTAGAAAAGCTGCAGCACATCAAAAGAGAATCAAGGAAGCCTTTGACATAGAGGCAAAGATGGACAATTTTCAAGTTAGAGACTTGGTGCTTAAATGGGATGCACTGAAGGAAAAGAAAGTCAATCATGGGAAGTTCGATGCTCTATGGACTGGACCTTTTTTCATTGCTCAAATCTAGGGGAACAACACTTTCATGCTGCAAAGTATGGAAGGAGAAACAGTTTTTGATGGCCCAGTCAATGGGCAGTTTTTGAAGATTTATGTTGTTTAAGGCTTTTAGGCCTTAGCAATTGTAAATATGTTATTTTTACAAGTTTTAAGTGTAGACTTAATTAGACTCCATACCAAACGGAACATTATGAATTATTTTTTATCTTGTTTTTGTATGAAAGGAAGTGGTCTACGATTCTTGAAACCTCACAGGGAGGATTTCATCCCCAGAAGGAGTCATTATTAGCTCTACTGTGCAACGCTGATTTTTAAAGGTCAAAAAGGATCATGGTTTGATTGGTTACGTTCAAAGGGAAGCTCACATTGGTCACTATCTCCTTTTTTCCTCCACCCTGCTCATTCTCCTCCATTTCTGTTTCCCCTATTTGCCTCCTAAACCCGACAAAATAGCCCCTTTGAACTTTAGCCCCAAGCACAAAACCCCAACCTACTATAAAACCTTACCCATATGCCCTCGCGCGCTTGTAAAACCTCTCATTGCTTTACCCGCCGTTGATCTTCCTCACTAATCCAATGGCTCCCGTCGCATCTGATAAAGGTGACCCACTCTACCACTCCCCACTATCAAATCATCTCCACCAAGATTTGACGATCTTCGCTCTCATCGCGCTGACAACATAATCAAGCATTAGCATGCAATGAGAGTGGTTTTTTCTCTCATAAACAACTACGTGTTAATCGCTAAATGGAATCCCGTGACCCCGGGCTTTTACCGGTTAATGCCCGAAATCAGTGCGATGAATACCATTACCACCAGACCAATGCATCCTGGCCCATTACACGCCCGCGCAACTCCATTTCCCGATGATCATTCGATCTGTCCGCTGAAGCTCCAATGGCTCTAAATCACCCCGATCTCACCTCAGTCGATAGCCTTCGTCGATCCATCTCCATCGTCCATTCCCCCGATTCAACGGTTTTTTTCCTGTTCACCCAAATCATCCACCTACCCATGCATTCCACGTCCTGTGACATTTTGTTGCCTAAAGAAGGAGATGACCAGCTCGACCATCATCAGTCATATTCAGACTCCCAACCACCATATTTAACAGAAAGCATGGCCGAAAGGAGAAAAGGACAAGCACGACTCTGTAACTGAATTTATCAGTCATGGACTCCACCAGTATGAGCACTCCAATAGCCTAAAGGGACAGCACAATACCTTAACAAATGATCGGATTCACCCACTGAAGCATGCAAACACATTCAAAGACTTCATCGGGCAGTTAAATGCAGTTGGTGGTCAATTATGACCCTTCCATACCTAAACGGCCAAGTGCCCTAGTATTGTAAACTTATAAATATCCAGAAGCAAGATGTAATCAAGGTTGGCATTTGATGTAAGGTTCAACTTTTGGAGACTGTAGACATTTTTTCACTTGCAGCATCTCATCTTCATTTTCAGCTAATACAAGCTTCTTTTGTTGTTAATTTCTCATTGTCCATTTTCTTCTTATTCTAAGCTTGTGCCTGATATGCTATATTCTTGAGCTCCTGGTCTTTAGCACTAGATAACTATCATCTTATCTCTGTGTTAAACTATTGATTGCATCACTAAATAGGTTAATCAAGTTCTTTTTATCTACTGCAAGAGAGTTGTCATCCTGTCTTTACATTAATATATCAAATTTACAGGTTTCTTTACTGGTTGTAGCCAGTCATCACATGGTCTTGTGCATCTGCTGGTGTGGTTAGTATTGTCCATATTCACCTAACATCTAAAGCTATGAGTATTGATGGTCTAAAGCCTTGTAGTCTAACAGTGTTCATCCATGTTTGGAGTGAAACGGAGTGAAATTATTTATCTGGCTTGAACCAAACCATCATTCCTTCCATTAAACCTGCAACAATAGTTGAATTTATATGTTACCAGGCATCTCCGAGCTACAACCTAGGAGAGTTCCTTGGAATCCTAACAGGTACGATGGTTTTTAATTTTCAAGAACTTTTCTTGAAATTGTTTTGGGAAGGAAAGGAAGTTGAATTAATGGGTATCAAAGGGAAACCATGAAATATAATATTCTCTAATGGCATGACAAATATTCTAAGGAAATAAAAACGGGGCATAATTTCCCAACTATGCTCACTCAAGGTTCAAACATCTAAATCATTTATTTCTCCATATCTCCAAAAGGTATTGAACAATCATTCCAAGGTATTTGAGACTCCCAAAGGCCTCCCACCTATTCATGATCATATCATGCTATTCATTTGATTCTAGGAAGTGTTCCTCCAAATATCAGGCCTTATAGATATCTCTATGCCCAAAAGAGTGAAATTGAAAGTATGGCTAGAAATGATAAAGGACGGTGTAATTCAACCTAGTCAAAGTTATTTCTCTACTCTAGTAGTATTGGTGCATAAGAAGGATGGATCATGGCGCATGTGCCTGGCTTATAGGGAGCTCAACAAGCTCACTATTAAAGATAAATTTCCCATTCATGTCATTGATGAATTGTTGGATGATTTACATGGATCAATTTACTTCGCCAAGTTGGATCTTAATTCAAGATATCATCATATTAGAATGAAGACTGAAGATATTCTAAAAATAGCATTTAGAACTCATGAGGGTCATTATGAATTTTTGGTCATGCCTTTTGGTCTTACAAATGCACCTTTTACATTTCAAGGTTTGATGAATTCCATTTTCAAACCCTTCCTTAGAAATTTTTGTTAGTATTTTTTGAAGGTATACTAATCTGTAGCAAGTCTTGGAAGGATCATGTTCAACATGTTGACAAGGTGCTCAAACTATTGGAGAAGAAACAGTTATATGCAAAAACCTCCAAATGTTTCTTTGGAGTATAGGAAGTGGAATATCTAGGTCATATTGTATCTCATGAGGGTGTTAAGTTAGACCCTAACAAAATTAAATCCATTAAGGAATGGAAAATCCCCACAACCATAAAGCATCTTCAAGGACTTCTTGGGTTGACAAGGTATTATCATGATTTTATTAAGAATTATGGGAGAATATAAACAACACCTCTAACAACATTACTAAAGAAAGATCCATTTTCTTGGACTCAAGAAGCAACTAAGGCCTTTGTACATCTTAAAGAGGTAATGTGCCAAGCATCGGTCTTAGCTATGTCAAACTTCACAAAAACCTTTATTGTGGAATGTGAAGCCTCATGAAATCAAATTCGTGTTGTTTTAATGAAATAAGGAACATGCATTGCTTTTGAAAGTCATCCAATCAAAGGAAAATATTTACACAAACCTATTTATGAGAAGGAAATGTTGGTAATACTACATGTGCTAAAGAAATGCTGACCTTACCTGATGGGAAGACACTCCAAGGTAAAAAAAAATCATGATAGCCTTAAATACTTTTTGGAACAAATAGTATATTCAGAAGAGCAACAAAAATGGGTCAGAAAGATGTTTGTTTATGACTTTGAATCATTTACAAAAAAGGGAAGAAAAATGTTGTTGCAGATGCACTCTCAAGAAGGGATGAGGATGTGGAAGCATTGCTTTGTCCCATTTATATTATCCAACCATATTGAGGGCCTTAAATCTAATATTCAAAAGTTTCTGGCAAAAGGTTTGGTTTGCAAACAAAATAAAGTTAAGACAATTAAGACCTCAGGTCTCTTACAACATTTAACCATTCCAAGTTGTTGGTAATATTGTCATTGATATCATTGTTGTCACTGAATGTTGGATTGGTGAGTTGAATGTTAAATGTTGGGTTGGTGATCTTGAATTGGAAAAGGTTGGAAGTGATGTGAAGTGAAAAGGGTTGAAAATTAAATGTGAAGCACAAAGGCTAAAAGTTAAATATGAAGTGCAAAGGTTGAGTGTGAAGGTTGAACATTATTAAAATATGACATTAAAAAAGTTGAAATATATATAGGTTTTACTAGACAAAAAATGTGGACAATAAAAAATATGAGTTGTCTCTTGTAATCATTATTGATTGAGCTAGTTCAATTCAACTCTATTTTATATTACAAATTATTTTTTTCGGAACTGGAAGTGAAGAGACAAGCTTGTGAACATTTTTTGGAATCCCAAGAGACAATGCTTCATTTTATATTCTAGCAAAGAATACAAATAGTGAAGGTGGATTTCTTATAAAATATATAATGTGGAATGGTAAAAGTAAATTTTTTTAAAAGAGAAATAATCTGCATAAGGAAGTTGATGAGAAACAAGAGAAGAGCTACAAAGTGAAAAGGAGAGGCAATGCAGCAATAGACTTGATAGCAGAACTGTAAATAAGGTAACCAAAATTTGTGACATGATGTTGTGATTGAGTCTTGACAAGGAATAGGTTGTAGCCTGTTGAGGTAGGAGTCTCATGTTGGTTGTAGCCTATAGAAAACTTGTGGGAGTTA
The DNA here is from genome assembly GCA_000404065.3 of Pinus taeda. Classification (NCBI taxonomy): domain Eukaryota; kingdom Viridiplantae; phylum Streptophyta; class Pinopsida; order Pinales; family Pinaceae; genus Pinus; species Pinus taeda. The sequence continues at coordinate 62,493 of APFE030774423.1, forward strand.
GAGCTTCCTTTGAGGTAGGAGCCTCTTGTAGGTTGGAGCCTACAAAAATCTGATGTAATCAGGAGTAGCATCTTACCTTTACATCATGTACATCCTAAGATTCATGGTTTTCTTTCTTCAGGGTTTCCACTTATATTCGGTGTCTTCATGTGCTTTCTTGAATGTTGCGTGAATGTTTTGAATTCTTGATAATTAAATCTGCAAATTTCTCTCTTTGACACCTGCAAAAGGAATTCAATAATAATTGAGCATAAACATAAACCATTAGTTGCATAAGAAGAAAATTAAGTTGAGAAAAAGTAAATAACTTTGAATTACGGATAACCCCCCCCCCAGTAATTCCCAATCATAAATATCAATTGGTATCATAGCCAAGTTCCTTCAGTAATGGTCTAATGACTAGAAGGAGGTCCTAAGTTAGTAAAATGGCTAGTCAAGAAGGATTTTAAACAAATAAGACCCCTCTATTTACTGGTATAAGATATTCCTTCTGGAAAGTGAGAATGAAGACATATTTAATTTCTCTAGGAGTAAAATTTTGGGTTGTTATGATGGGAGGGTAAGAACAAAAGGAAACTACTAGTGATAAAGATGTCAAACTGAATTTTGTAGCCAATGCAAAAGATATGAATGCACTTCTGAGTGGTCTATATGAGTGTGAATTTATCAAACTAATGCATTTTGAGATAGCTAAAGATGTATGTGTTAAATTAGAAAATATTCATGAAGGAGATAAAAAGGTGAAGAAGGCCAAATTACAAGTGTATTAAACACAATTTGAGACCTTAAAAATGAATGAAGATGAAGATATAGCTAAAATTTGTTTAAGAGTTGATGAAGTTGTAAATATCATGTTGGGTCTAGGAGAAACAATCAAAGAAAGTGTAATAGTTCATAAAATATTGAGGTCAATACCTTCTAAATTCAATCCTAAGGTTTCAACTATAGATCAAACTTTGAGACTTTGAATAGAGATCAACTAGGTGCCTCTTTGACAGTATATGTAATGAAAATTTAAAAAGGGAAGGCATCGAGTAGAGAGGAAGATTTCAAGGAACAAAATCCCATAGAAGAAGAGCATTATTCATGCTCAGGTTCTAATGAATAAGAAGAAATGTTTGTGAGAAGGTTAAAAAAAGGCATAGGTAAGTACAAAGGAAAACTTCCATTTAAGTGTTTTAACTATGGAAGAGTGGGACATTATGCATCAAAATGTCCTTATAATAAATAGGAAAAGCAACCTAAAGGGAAAGAGAAGAACAAGTCTAACAAAATGTAGAAAGAGAGAAAATTCAAAAGAAAAAATTTCTATGATCAAGAAGATAGCAGTGGATCTAAAAGTTCCAATGAATCCTCTAGTGAATATGGAACCAGTGATTTCATGTTGATAGCCTTGGAAGAACTTTAAAATGATTTCCAAGAATATGAAGAAGAAGAGGAAGTTGAGGTAGACCATGAGGGGTTGTTAACTAGTGCCCTAGATGAAATAGAAAGGCTTAAACTAAAGAATAGAAATCAGAAATATATCCTACTGGAATATGTAAAGGAAGAATCAAATTTAGAAGATATTATCAAGTTGAAAGTTGAACTTGAAGAAGAAAATAAGGTGGAAGACATTTTAATGAAGCAAATAAAAGAGAAAATCCAGGAGTGTGAAATATTGGAGGAAGAAGTGGTAATTCTAAAGAAAAACCTAGAGAAGGCTCAAATTGAACTAAACATGAATATTCAGTAGATAAAATGGTTTGAAAAATTGGATTTGATATTAAATTCTCAAAGGTCTCCACTCATAAAGAGTGGGTTAGACTATGAAGGAGAATCCAGTAAATCCAAGGTAGAGGAAAATCACCTTTGTAAAAGTTGCTAGAGGAGAGGATGAAAACTCACATCAATATGAGAGCAAAAAATTGAGCAACACTTCAACATCAAGTGAACAACTACAAAAAAACATTGTCGATAAAGTACAAAAGCCAAAAGAAATGGACAATAAAACAACAACCTATCAGAAACCACACTTCTTCAAGAGACAGGATTATCAAATGTCAAGATGGTTAGATTCTCAAATAACATCCACTACCAAGTACAAATATTTGTTTTATGGATATTGTCACTGTTATAGAAAATTTGGGCATAAAGACATAAATTGTACAACTTATATCAGAATAATTTGTTTGGGAAATTTTAAGCTGAGAAAGAATGGACTCAAAAACAATGAAACATACATGAATCTAGACAAAAATGCATTTTCTCCTCTTCTTGATATCATTGAATGTTTCTATTCTAAAAAATTTGGGCACGAGTCATATGAATGTCAAATTAAAGACATTAGATTAACATCTCATAATATTTATAGAATAAATGGATGCATGCATTAGAGAAAGAATGTAGAAGAAAAGAAACATGATAAGTGTGACCTAATTTTGTATGCTCAAGATCAAAACAATAAATGGTATGTGGACAGTGGTTGCTCTAGACATATGATAGGATATAAAAGCAAGTGTGTTCCCCTGAATGAAAATAAAACTGGAAACTTCACATTTGGCAATGATGAAGCAGGAAGAATTAGAGGAAAGGGTACAATCAGTCTAAACAACAGAAGAGGAAAGGCTCAAGATGTATTGTTTGTAGATGGTCTAAAACATAACTTGTTGAGTGTAAGTCAGATGTGTGACAAAGGTTGTGATGTTCTCTTTAGAGCTCAAGACTAAAATCAGATCAACATCTACAGGGAAGGTTCTAGGTAAAGGAGTTTGAACTGAGAATAATCTGTATATCTTGAAAGAAGAGAGTGAGGAATGCTACATCAGAAAACAACATGAATCTTGACTATGGCATAGGAGATTGGGGCACCTCAACTTTGATCATATCATCAAAATCAGCAAGAAGAGAGCAGTCATAGATCTACCAACAATAAAGAAGTCTCAAACCACTATCTACAAGTCATGTCAAATGGGAAAACAACATGAACATCTACCAACAATAAACTATCAAGTAGTAAGCCTTTGAAACTAGTTCATATGGATTTGTGTGGGCCTTCTAGAACAAAAGCACCAGGAGGAGAAAAATATTTCATGTTGGGAATCGATGACTATTTGAGATTGAACTGTGTGGCATTTCTCATAAATAAGTCAAAATCATTTGAGAAAATTAAACATTTAAGGCATTGGCAAAAAATAAAATAGGGTGCAAGATAAAGTGCATAAGGTCAGACATAGGAGGTGAATTTACATCAAATGAATTTGTAGACATGTGTAATGAATTTCGGATAAAGAAAAAATATACTATTGCAAACACACTACAACAAAATAGAGTTGCAGAGAGACAAAATAGTTTTGCTTAGCAAATAGCCAGAACCATAATGCAAGAAAGAAGCATTGCTCAAACCTATTGGGTAGAACCGGTGCATATAGTAGTACATATTCTCAATAAGGCACATCTCACACCAAGCTGTGATAAGACACCATATGAACTGTGGCACATGAAACTAGCATCAATCAAGCATTTTAAAGTATTAGAGAGTAAATGTTATATAAAAAATAATGATGAAAAGCTAAGAAAGTTTGATGAAAAAATATTTTTTGGATATTCGTCAAAAAGTAAGGGATGCAGATGTTATAATAAAAGATTGCATAATATTGTGGAATACATAGATGTAAAGGTTGACAAAGAGCTACCCAATAAGAACAAGAGCACATGATTTATCAATCCTCCAGATCATCATCATCATAATAATAGTAAAGAGAACGAAGTACAAGATGAAGAATTAGAAGATACAAATACTCATTCAAAAGGACCCTCAAGACACACTCAAAAGAATCACCCTGAAAATCAAATTATTGGAAATAAAAGTGTAGTACAAAAAAAGACGTAACTAGCGGGAAATATGAGTAACTTCATATAGCCATGTTGTGACAGATAGATCCAAATAACTTTAAAGAGGCAAGTAAAGGAAAAAGTTGGATAGATGTTATGAACGAGGAGTTAGACCAAATTGAGAAGAACGAGACTTGGGAACTAACACCAAGACTTGTTGGAAATAATTTCATTGGCACAAAATGGGTATTCAAAAATAAGATGAATGAACAAGGTCAAGTTGTTAGAAACAAATCCAGACTAGTGTGTAAAAGTTACTAGCAAGTGGAAGGTCTTTATTACGAAGATACTTTTGTACCAGTTGCAAGACTAAACGTAATCATGATTTTTTTGGCGTTTTCATGCTATAATGATTTCAAGGTGTACCAAATGGACGTGAAGTTTGCCTTCCTAAATGGTGATCTTAAGGAAGAAGTCTATATGGAACAACCTAAAGGTTTTTCATCAGATAAGCCTAACTATGTATGTAGCTTAAAGAAAGCACTACATAGTCTTAAACAAGCACCACATTTGTGATACTCTAGACTGGACACCTTCAAAAATAGGATTTCAAGAGAGGAGGAGCTAATAGTAATTTGTACATAAATTATTGACTATAGTTGTGTATGTGGATGATATTATGTTTTGAAACAATAAATACCATCTAGTAGAATGGTTTTCTGAAGAGATGAAGACCGAGTTGAAAATGTCAATGATTAGAGAACTTACCTTCTACCTAGGGCTCCAAATCCTACAAAATTCTTGAGGCCTATTCATTTATCAAGAGAAACACCTAAGAGATATGTTGAAAAGGTTCCAAATGGAAGACTATAAACATGTCTCAACCCCCATGACTAATGGATGTTAGCTATGTGTAGATGATGAATCGCCTGATGCAGATCAAAAGCTTTATAGAACTATGATAGGAAGCATGTTATACTTAACAACTTCTCAATCAAATTTAATGTTGGTAGTCGTATTAGTAGAAAGATATTGATCAACACCTAAAAAAAACATTTTTTAGCAATAAAAAGGATATTCTGGTACTTGAAAGGGACTACAGGTTATGGAATATGGTATTTGAAAGGTAAGGAATTTATATTGACAACATACAAAAATGTGGATTGGGCCAATTGTGTGGATGACAAAAAGATTACAAGTGGTAGTGCATTCTACCTAAGAGAATCTTTGGTGGAAAAGCTAAGAAAAAACAAACATCAATTTCTCTATCTACAATGGAATTTGAATACATAGCAGTTGTAGCCTGTTGCACATAAGTGTTGTGGATGAAGTAGATACTTTAGGATATGAAGGTAAATTTTAATGAGCCTATTTCTATCAGATGCAACAATAAAAGTGCAATAAGCATTTTGAAAAATATTGTGCTTCATTCAAAGACTAAACATATTCCTATAAAGTACCAATTTCTCAAAGAATAAGTGGCTAAGAAAATAGTGAAGATGGAGTACATACCCACAAGGGAACAGATAGCAGACATATTTACAAAGCCTCTTACTAAAGGACCATTTGAGTTTATGAGAAACATGCTAGGGATAGTGCCTAAAGGTGATCCTCACTAATGTAACTTCAAAAAGGAGAGTCTAAAACTTGAATTGAATGCACCATCTAAGGGGGAGACTATAGGAGCAGGAGGAAGTAAAGAAGAGGAATAGGAATCATACGATTTTGTCAAGAAATTGAAGCCACTAAGAAGCAGCAAGAACAAAAACATAACAAAGTTGTGAGATCAAGTCATTTTCTTCATGAGCAAATGACATTAATGAGGTGCATCATTCAAAAGTTCAGTCTTTAATGTAAGGTTTTGTAGAAAAATGTACATGTCTATATATCTTGTATATAAGCATCTAAATAAATAAATAGACAAAGCATGTTGGCATCATTAGAATTTTCTCAAAAATCCTTTATTCTTTAATTGTTTATATGGAATAAATTGATGTACATTATGATGATACATGTATTAACTAACAATTGATCTATGAAAACATGATATACATTCAAACATATATATACATACAACCACAAGCAAAGAGACCACTATGGAAGTAAAATGGCTCTTAAATCCAAAGGGCTTGAAGTAGTTAAGCTGCAATGCTACATTCAAAGTTTGAGATATCTTCAAACATGTATGCTACCATCAAGCCAAGAGGAGCGAAGTTTATTTATCTTTGTGGAAAGTTTCCAAGAAGCCTTCATCATGAGTAATCATGAGATCGACATCTAAACCACACCATTTGCAAGTTTCATATGACGAAATCTAGCTCAATAAAAGATCAAGAGAAAACTACAACAAAGAATTATTTCATGTATAGATCATTTTTATGGTTGCAAAGAACTGTTGGTGAAGAAAATTATGAACATGTTTCTACAACTAGGAAGGCAACATGTGACTAAACTACATTTCACCATCTCAGGGAAATATTAGGATCTCTCTAAATCCTTTAGGGTTGCATAAACACAAATATTTGAATGATGTGAATGCTTGAAGAAGTAAAATTAATTTATCAACAACAGACGAAATTCCTGAAGTGCTTTAACAACACAATTGAACAAAGTACATTTTGTTGTTCCAGTAATAATCCACAATCTTATATGAATTTGAGTGTGGACTCAATTCATTCGGAACTTATAAGTGTTCCAAAACAAAACATTTGGAATCAAGAAATATTTTCTAAATAATATCAAAAATCCTATGGGAAAAATAAATTGCAGCCCACGCAGAGATCATCCTCCATACCAAGGAAGAAATTGGAGTTCATCAATACATAACAAGAAGCTACAGTCATTTGAAGAAAATGAGGTTTTTCAATATCAAATACCCTAGCAGAAAATATTTTAAATAAACATATTGAATAATTCAATTGAGAAGATCGACATTGACATCTATTGTATTGCAAAACAAAATAAAATAAAAATTGAAAATGCTTAGACCATTAGAAAGCCATCGGTGATTGAAAATTCATGCTTCACTCAATAGAAACACTAAAGGAGTTTAGGTAATATTTATGCTACAAGATCAAAGTGAAATTATGGAGGAAAATCTTCAAAGCATCAACATCTGAGTTCAGGAAAAACAAATTCCTACATCTGAAAGAGTAAATGAAGAGTCAGTAACGTTACAAAAGAAGAAATGGAATTATCTAAAGAGAGCACTCTCCATATCTATACAGGATACATAAAATAAACCTCATACATCTCATAGAAAACAAATTAACAGACATTTAAATCCATTGTATTGTCAAATCCATTATCTACAGTCATTGAGATGCAATTTTTGAGCATTCAACTCTAAAAGAAAAAAAAAATGGCATCCATCAAAGAGAACCAAGTGCTCAAAATGATTTTTGTATATCATGATAAGGTACAAATAGTGGCAAGGAAGGTAACGCAAGGACAAAGAAGAGTAACATTTAATTGAAATTATGAATTTCAAATTTGACTCAGGTAGAAATGTCAGGGACAGAAAAATAGGCATATACATAGTATTGACAACTAATGGATTGGAGCAGCGTTAAAATTCTTTGAGATATCATGAATGTGCAGTGGAATAATTATGTATAATTGAATAATAATGTACATTGGAATAAATATGTACATCAGAATAATAATGTACAGTGGAATAATTATATGCAACATTTTTATTGGATAATTTTATTTGATTCCTTCAACATTAATTACCGTGGATCATTATTATTGTTTAAATGGAAGTATTATCATCATCAAATGTTCGATGGAATCATCAAGCATTCATTGGCATTATTATTATCACTGCACAATAAGCTTATTGATGCACAATAGAAATCATGAATACGTTGTAATATTCCAAGCAATTAACGCAGCAAGTCTTGGTGTTAACATAATGCAACAAGTCTCCATTTCTATTAACACTATGGTATCAAAGAACCATTTATGGTTTAACGTAAAATATGGTTTATATGAGTTAATATTAAAGAAACAATTAATGGTGAATGCGTTTTAATATTACAATATTGAGGTTATCACCATGCAATTACAATATTAACACAGTAATATTAATGTTATAATATTAGTGTTATTGCATTCACCAAACAACGTTATATATGGATTCATGACTAGGTAGCCTAATATATTGTATTATGGTAGCATAAGATATAAGAGCAACAATGTTATGGTTTACTCCTTATATAAGAGCAACAATTTTATATGCTAAAGAATTCCAAGCACAACAGATGAAGCACAACATTTGGAACATAGAAGATGAAGCATAGCACATGGAGCATAGCATATGAAGTGCAGCAAAAGAAGTGTAGTATATGAAGCATAGCACATGGAGTGTAGCATATGAAGTGCAGTAGAAGAAGTGTAGTAGATGAAGCGTATGATATGAGCATAGCAGATGAAGCGCAGAAGATGAAGCGTAGTAGATGAAGTGCAGCATATGGAGTGTAGCAAATGAAGCATATCATATAGAGTGTAGCAGATGAAGCATAGCACATGAAGAGTAGCACATGAAACATAGTAGATGGAGCATATCATATGGAGTGTTTGATATTGTGTAGCATATGAAGCATGGATGGAAGCATACCATATGGAGCATTTGATATTGTGTTGATAGCAGCATTTTGATAACACTAATTTATTAGTAGCATTGAGCTGATTCTACAAAGAGTTAATATTGCAAACAAATTTTGGCAGAAGCCTTGAGTTGATTCTGGTAGCAGTACTACAAGGCTAAATTGAGCTAAAATTACAAGCAATGTGGTATTAATATTGCAAGCAACATTGTAACAAGCATACACATCTATACAAACAAGAAAGTGCAAGGAAATACATAATATCTCCATATGGAAAACCTTCACTACATCACTACCTACTACATGCATATTAACATATGGAATTTTGAATTTCGACAAAGTGTTATCATATTCACACATTGGAAGTATTTCACACAATTTAACTGGAGCAGATTTTGAAAGGAACCGTATTGGTATTTTAATGGAGTAGCATTGACAATAATACATGAAGATCTGGCACATCTAATGAAACATTACTAGAAATAAATAATGGAGTGTATGGTAAATAATGAAGAGCAACTTTGGACCTTGTACCCTAACATTTTCAAATCTTAACAGAATCCATGAATTAGGGTCCATATCTTTCAAAAGTTTACTTCTTGAAGCAACTCTTATAAAATTATTTGTAGCAGTTTTCGATTGTGAACTTGCAAGAGAAAAGGTTTTCAGTTTTCCCCTGCCATTGATGTCAAAGGGGGAGGTCACAGTGGAATTTATTTTTCTCTAAGGGTAGACTGAATCATAATGTTTCCATCAATGCCAAAGGGGGAGAATGTTGATAATATTGGCATTGATGTCATTGATTTCATTGAATTTTGGATTGGTGAGCTTGAATGGAAAAGGTTCAAAGTGATGTGAAGTGCAAAGGTTGAAAATTAAATGTGAAGCAAAGGATAAAAGTTAAATTTGAAGTGCAAAGGTTGAATGTGAAGGTTGAACGTTGTTAAAATGGGACATTACAAAAGATGAAATATATATAGGTTTTCCTGAACAGAAAATGTGGACAATAAAAAGTCTAATTTGTCTTGTGTAATCATTAATGATTGAGTTGTTTCAATTCAGCTCTATTTTATATTACAATTTTTTTTTTCAACTCTGGAAGTCCAAGAGACAATGCTTCATTTCATATTCTTGCAAAGAATACAAACAACCAAGATGGCTTGCTTATAAAATATGCAATATGGAATGGTAAAAGGACTTTTTTTAAAAAGAGAAACAATCTGCATAAGAAAGTTGATGACCAACAAGAAAAGAGTTGTAAAGTGAAAGAAGAAGCAGTGCAGGAGTATAATTGACAGCAGAACTGTAAACAAGGTAACCAAAATTTGTGACATGATGTTGTGATTGAGATATTTATTTACCTTTCTATGTTGTAGCTTGAAAAGGAACAGGTTGTAGCCAGTTGAGGTAGGAGCCTCCTGTGGGTTGTAGCCTGTACAAAACTTGTGGGACTTGGAGCTTCCTTTGGGGTAGGAGCCTATTGTAGGTTGGAGCCTAAAAAAATCTGATGTAATAAGGAGTAGCAGCTTTCCTTCACATCACTTTTAGCCTAAGATTCGTGGTTTTGTTCCTTCGAGGTTTCCACTTATATCTGGTGTCTTCATGTGTTTATACTTGAATGTTTGGTGAATGTTTTGAATTCTTGAAAAATAAATTTGGAAACTTCTCTCTTTGACACGTGTAAAAGGAATTCAATAATAAATGAGTAAAAGCATAAACCATTAGTTGCATAAGAAGAAAATTATGTTGAGAAAAAGTAAATAATTTTGAATTACTGATTACCCCCCCCCCCCCCCCCCAAGTAATTCCCAATCATAAATATCACAAGTCAACATTGGGAGGAGGTTTCAATGAATTTTATCACAAGTTTACCCAAGTCTAAAGGAAAGAGTGCCGTCATGGTGGTAGTTGATAGACTTATCATGTATGCACACTTTTGTGCATTAACTCATCCATTTAAAGCTAATACATTTTCTATTGCATTTATGGAAACAATTCAAAAGCTACTTGGAAACCCAAAGGTTATTATAAGCGACAAATATTCCGTTTTCACTGGAAATTTTTGGACGGAAATATTTTATTGTCTAGGTACACTCAATTAGCACATAGCTCATCTTATCATCCTCAATCTAATGGGAAAGTTGAAATAGTGAACAAATTTTTGGAATGATATTTTTTTTGTTTTGTATCTAATAAACAAACAAAATGGGTTGAGTGGTTACTCGATTGAATGGTGATATAACACTTCCTTCCATACTGCAGCAAAAATGACCCCATTTATGGCACTTTATGGATATCATCCGCCGCCCATCACATCATTTTTAAGAGAAAATTCTAAGGTTCAAGCAGTGGAAGATTACATCAAGCATCAACGACAAGTTCTCCAACTCTTAAAGGATAACCTCACTTTGGCACAAAATCGAATGAAAGAATTGGAAGATCAGCATCACAGTGAAATAATTTTTTATATAAGCGACTTTTATTTTTATGGCTACAATCATACAAACAAATGTCCCTCAAACAAGCTAAGAAGGATAATAAATTATCATCAAAGTACTATGGTTCTTACAAGGTGTTGTAAAATATTGGTACTATGGCATACAAATTGGAGGTTCCCGCATCTTCCCGAGTGCACCTAGTTTTCTATGTTTCATGCTTAAAGAAGGTTATAGGTGACAAGCTCCCATTTCAAACAATATTTCTAGAACTTGATGTGGAAGAAAAAATCATATTTGAACCTGAAGAATTCATGGAAATAAGAACCCGACAACTATGAAATTGATTCATTTCAGAGTATCCCATTAAGTGGAAGAACTTATCCGCTGGAGATTCCACATGGGAGGATGAGAATTTTATACAGAAGCATCCAGAACTACTCAAGCATTGAGGACAACACTTTTTTGAAGTAGAGGGGAATGTTAGGTCCCTATACTACTAGTGTAGCCCCTTATTTTTATTGTTAGTGTAGACCCCTTATTGTTATTATTGTGCCCATGTAGCCCACATAATGTTATTATTGTGCTCCATAGAAGCCAACTATTATTATTGTTGTGCCCTTACATTATTATTGTTATGTAGGCTATGATTATATTGTGACCCCTTAGGCTCCTATATATAGAAATGAAGTCTTGTCATTTGTATCATCGAAGAATTGTTCAATTATGTAATATAAAGGAGGTCCCCCCTTGAAGAGGATGATTTTTAAGACGATGATCTATCTATTTGTGAGGTAGGTACATAACAGAATTGGTAGGCTTGTCAGGCCACAAATTTAGCTAAATCAGATTCGAAAACATCGAAAAGAATCATGTAGGTTTTGAAAGAAATCAAAATTTAATTGTCTTATTTCAAACAGGACAAATTGAGATAGGATAGTGACTAAAAATATCATCATCTTCGTCTACTAGATTTCGGTCTTTAGCAAACGGGGTTGACTTGATTCGGCAACTTGAGGGTTCTTCATTTTGAAAAGAAAAACAAGGAAAAAAAGTGAGTGCCTAGAATTTTACTTCCATGATGTAGAATTTCTTATTATTGAGTTTGGAGAGTGATGGTGAAAAAAAATTCTTTGTTATTTTAGCTTTATAACACCTTCCTTTTCCTTTATCACTACTTATGATAGTTTGCTTATCTCCTTTTATCCTTTTATCCTTTTATCCTTTGAAATTTGAGTTATGGACACATGGCAGGCTACAATTGATTGAAGATACAACTAGAACACATTTTCTGATAACCATGGATCATGTCACCATACATCATGTTGATGTTACATGCCATGTTATGTGCCATGTCAAATGTCTAATCATTTCCCTGTCACCTATTTTATTAGCATCATGTTTCATTCGTTGTTTGTTGGTTATGTTACCCAATGATTTCTAGGGGGTCCCTTGGTGTTTTTGAAAACACTAAATGTTTGGTTCACACCTAATGAATTTCTATCATTTTGCGCCCAATGAAAATAGTGTTAACTATTTTGAAACACTGACCCCTCCCCTCCTGCCACCTACCCTCATTAATAATTGCGCATGTTATGGTGGGGGAGGATTGTTAATAGCTATAGATATTTGAAAATTTAATCCTAATCTACATCGTCGAGGTAGAAATTTGATGAGCACCAAGAGAAGAGCTACAAAGTGAAAAGGAGAAGCAGTGTAGGAGTATAATTGACAGCAGAACTACAAACGAGGTGACTAAAATTTGTGACATGATGTTGTGAGTGAGATATTTATTTCCCTTTCTATGTTGTAGCTTGAAAAGGAACAGGTTGTAGCCAGTTGAGGTAGGAAACTCCTGTGCGTTGTAGACTGCAAAAAGCTTGTGGGAGTTGGAGCTTCCTTTGAGGTAGGAGCCTCTTGCAGGTTGGAGCCTACAAAAATCTGATGTAATAAGGAGTAGCGGCTTTCCTTCACATCACATTTAGCCTAAGATTCGTGGTTCTGTCCCTTCGGGGTTTCTACTTATCTCTGGTGTCTTCATGTATTTATTCTTGAATGTTGTGTGAATGTTTTGAATTCTTGAAAAATAAATCTGCAAACTTCTCTCTTTGACACCTGCAAAAAGAATTCAATCATAATTGAGTACAAAATTAAACCATTAGCTGCATACGAAGAAAATTAAGTTGAGAAAAAAGTATATAATTTTGAATTACTAATTCACCCCCCCCCCCCCCACCCCCAGTAATTCCCAATCATAAATATCACAAGTCAACATTGGGAGGAGGTTTCAATGGATTTTATCACATGTTTACCCAAGTCTAAATGAAAGAGTGCCATCATGGTGGTAGTTGATAGACTTATCATGTATGCACACTATTGTGCATTATCTCATCCTTTTAAAGCCAGTAAATTTTCTATTGCATTTATGGAAACAATTCAAAAGCTAGTTGGAAACCCAAAGATTATTGTAAGTGACAAAGATTCCATTTTCACTAGAAATTTTTGGACGGAAATATATTATTGTCTGGGTACTCAATTGGCTCATAGCTCATCTTATCATCGTCAATCTGATGGGAAATTTGAAATAGTGAAAAAATGTTTGGAATGATATCTTCGTTGTTTTGTATCTGATAAACAAACAAAATGGGTCGAGTGGTTACCTCGGCTAAATGGCGGTATAACACTTCCTTCCATACTGCAGCACAAATGATCCCATTTATGGCGCTTTATGGATATCATCTGCCACCCATCACATCATTTTTAAGAGAAAATTATAAGGTTCAAGAAGTCGAAGATTACATCGAGCATCAACAACAAGTTCTTCAACTCTTAAAGGATAACCTCACTTTAGCACAAAATCGAATGAAACAATAGGAAGATCAGCATTGCAGTGAAAGATTTTCTTCTATGGGTGACTTTTATTTTTATGGCTACAAGCATACAAACAAATGTCCCTCAAGCACGGTAAGAAGGATAATAAAGTATCACCAAAGTACTATGGTCCTTACAAGGTGTTCCAAAATATTGGTACTATGGCATACAAATTGGAGCTTCCCGCATCTTCCTGAATTCACCCAGTTTTCCATGTTTCATGCTTAAAGAAGGATATAGGTGAAAAGCTCCCATTTCAAACAATATTTCTAGAGCTTGATGAGGAAGGAAAAATCATATTGGAACCTGAAGTAATCATGGAAATAAGAACCCGAAAACTATGAAATCGATCAATTTCAGAGTATCCCATTAAGTGGAAGAACTTATCCGCTGGAGATTCCACATGGGAGGATGAGAATTTTATATAGAAGCATCCAAAACTACTCAAGCATTGACGACAACACTTTTTATAAGGAGTAGGGAATGTGAGGTCCCTATACTACTAGTGTAGCCCCTTATTTTTATTCTTAGTGTAGACCCCTTATTGTTATTGTTGTGCCCATGTAGCCCACATAATGTTATTATTATGACCCATAGAAGCCCACTATTGTTATTGTTGTGCCCTTACATTATTATTGTTATGCAAGCTTTGATTATATTGTAACCCCTTAGGCTCCTATATATAGAAATCAAGTCTTGCCATTTGTATCATCGAAGAATTGCTCAATTATGTAATATAAAGGAGGTTCCCCCCTAAAGAGGATGATTTTTAAGACGTTGATTTATCTATTTGTGAGCTAGGTAAATAACAAAATTGGTAGGCTTGTGGGGCCACAAATGTAGCTAAATCAGATTCCAAAACATGGAAAAGAATCATGTAGGTTTTGAAAGCAATCAAAAGTTATTTGTCTTATTTCAAACAGGTCAAATTGGGATAGGACAGTGACCAAAAATATCATCATCTTCATCTACTAGGTTTCGGTATTTAGCAAACGGGGTTGACTTGATTCGACAACTTGAGGGTTCTTCATTTTGAAAATAAAAACAAGGAAAAAAAAGTGAGTGCCTAGAATTTTACTTCCACGATGTAGAATATCTTATTATTAAGTTTGTATAGTGATGCTCAAAAAAATTTCTTTGTTCTTTTAGTTTTATAACACCTTCCTTTTCCTTTATCACTACTTATGATAGTTTGCTTATCTCCTTTTATCCCTTTATCCTTTGAAATTTGAGTTATGGACACATGGCAAGCTACAATTGATTGAAGATACAACTAGAACACATTTTTTGATAATGATGGATCTTGTCACCATCCATCATGTTGATGTTACATGCATGTTATGTGCCATGTCAAATGTCTAATAATTTCCCTGTCTCCTATTGTGTTAGCAGCATGTTTCATTGGTTGTTTGTTGGTTACATTACCCAATGGTTTCTAGGGGGTCCCTTGCTGTTTTTGAAAACACTAAATGTGTGGTTCACACCCAATGAATTGCTACCATATTGTGCCCAATGAAACTAGTGGTAATTATTTCGAAACACCGCCCCCCTCCCCTCCTGCCGCCTACCCTCATTAATAATTGTGCATGTTATGGGGGGGGATTGTTAATAGCTATAGATATTTGAAAATTTAATCCTAATATGCATTGTCGAGCTAGACTTATATAATATACCATTTATTTTTAAGAAATAAATAAATAAATCTTATTTTTAACTAAAGGATAAACCATTAGTTTGAAATTTTTTCTTTTCATTCAATTTTTTCAAAGGAAATCAAATTTCAATGTTACAGCATGTGTTATTAAGATAAATGTTATTTGTGAACATGTAACCATTTTTTTAAGTTGTAATGATTATTAGTATAAGATATTGGTTTTCTTTAGGATAGAAATGTTTTTTTTATCATTTAACAAGAGTGGAAGCCTATACCTTATAACAAATAAAAATATACTCTTATTAAATAAATCATTTTAGATGATGTGTTTTCATGAATACTCATTTATTATACATATACATATATTTAATAAAATTTATGCAATGTAAATTAAAAACCTATTTTTTTATATTTTTAATGCAAAATATTATAATATTATAACAATTTATCATTTTACAACATGTGTTATTAAGATAAATGTTATTTGTGAACATGTAACCATTTTTTTTAAGTTGTAATGATTATTAGTATAAGATATTGGTTTTCTTTAGGATAGAAATGTTTTTTTTATCATTTAGCAAGAATGGAAGCCTATACCTTATAACAAATAAAAATATACTCTTATTAAATAAATCATTTTAGATGATGTGTTTTCATGAATACTCATTTTTTATAATATACATATATTTATTAAAATTTAGCATGTAAATAAAAACCTATTTTTTTATATTTTTAAGCAAACTATGAAATGTATAACAATTTATCATTTTATAAGTGTTATTTAAATTTTTTATAATTTTAAATAAAGTATTTTTTTTTTAATCAATGTTATATTTTATTATAAATCAGAATATTATGTTTAAATGCCTGTATTATTATATCATCATTTATTCGATTATATTTGAGACTTATTCAATAGGAAGAATTATATTTCTATTTAGAATATTTGTGTAAAGCCCATTATTATAATATCAAATCAATATTCAAAATATAAATGAGACTTATTTAATAGGAAAGAATTATTGTTTCATAGCTATTTGTGATATGTTAAATTGTAAATATGAATTAAAGGAATATAATGGATAAATATTTAAATTATTTTTAGATTATAATTTTATAAATATTATTAATTTTGGAATATTTAAGTTAAATTTTATTAGCATAAGTGGTTGAGGATGGGTTTTGTTAGCAAGGTGACTAACTATTAAACTTCACAAAAGTTGTTGCGTATATGCTAAGGGGAGGAGACACGCTAAAATCCACTTAACTTAGGGCTAGTGTGGCTTGGGTCGAGCTAGGTGCAATCCTCGGGTGACTTTGACGGCTTAGATGCCCCTAGGTCATGGTTTCTCAAGCCACAAGTCAAGCCTGGAAGATCACAGACAACTTGACAAACAAACAAAAAAATGGAATATTTAAAATAATATTATATTTTTATTACGATAATATATTAAGAGTGATTTTGTATTATTTTTTAATCTTTTTTAAATATATAACGAATAATATTTATATTTTTTTATTAAAATTAATAATAAGATATATTAAAAATATTAATTATTTAGCTATGAGAGTTAGTTTAATTGGTAAGTTCCCAGCGCCCAAAGCTTCTTGCTAATAGGAGGTCATGCATCAATTCTCTTGACACTCTTGGGATTAGGCTAAAATGTGATCCTATCTAAAATAAATATAATTAACAATCTTCATAATACTTATAATAAAATCATAATTTTCAAACAATTCTATAACTAATAAAAAATTATACTTTTAATTTTACAAAGTAAAATTATACTTAAAATTACTAATAATATAACGATAATATAAATTATAATAACATAACATGCTTTTAATTTAAAAATATAGTAAATCATAAACATATTACCAATCTTAAAAAATACGATGATCCTAAGTTAAATGTCCCTTTATTAAAATTATGATTATTATGGATTTCATATTTTTTTTTTTTAAATATGTAACTTCGTATTTCATTTCAAAAAGGTTAATTACATAATAAACATTACTTCAAACTAAGCCAAATTCATTTCCTTGTGAAACAAGCATTGGGATTAGAGACTATAATAGTGACCATTACAATTCCATTTTGCCTAGATTCAGAACACCATGGTGCCATACAAGATTTGAATTGTTCACACACCATAAAATACAAACATACAATTATTGTTGCTGATAAAAAAATGAAACTAACCAGACTCCAAACTTCAATATATAATTCCATTGGCAGTAGAGCCTAGTGATGAACATCATCAAACGGAACGAAATCAAAAAATCCTAGCTACAAGAAAGAAGCATGATGTATCCTCTTATTACAGTCTAAGAGAATTATAGCCACAATACTCCTACATGACAAACTCAAAGACTACCATTGAAAATAGCATAAGAAACACTTTATCCAAGGGTGAGCCAACAAATCAAAGAGCCTTTGAAACACTATGCATCATAAACACGCCCACAGCACAACCAGCACCAAGATAACACTACCATATCATACAAACAAAATTATAACCACCATTTTCACAGTGACGCAGAATGCAGATAGTGAGCCAATACCACAAGCGGTTGTCTAGAGTATCCCAGAGAAAAGTAGCACTGGAAAAATGCAAGAAAAAATTACTTGATATCCCCATACCAATCATAATCTGAAGAGATCAAGGCAGGGATTTGAACACTATTAGCTAGAGGATCAGTGAGATTTCTCGAGGCCAAATTGCACACAAAGAAACTCTCCACCCATGCCAAACGAGATTCAACATTGTCCAGAAGGAAACATTGATTGTGAAGCATCCTTTTGATATCCTCTAATGATGAAAACGCATTATAATTCTCTTCTTGTTTTTCCTTAAAGATGAGATGCATAAAAGTTGTTGTTTGTTGGTTTAAAGCCAAAAAACTCATAAAGTGTAGCCTCCTTTTCTAGAATCTATCAATATTTGAAAGACATTTAGCATCCTCCCCAACTAATTTAGAGTTTGAATAAGAGGGGCGATCCCCTACCTCCTTTTTCTCGAGGACAAATATCTCCTTCCATACCTCCAGAGGAACAAAATCAAAAGTAGTAGCCATGGAATCATCGGCAAAAGGGTGAAACCTTTTATTCCCAATATTTCCTTTGTCACCTCGCTGACTACTCATTCTTTGTCTTGGGGCCATGAGCACAGCTACATAAAAATTTATGATGACAATGACTAGAGATACCTATGCTAATAAAACAAAATGAAGGACGATGTGGAGGATCCTAAAATCCATACCTGTAGACAATTAGGTCATCAACATAATACCATTCCACTAGCTCAAAACCCAAAAGGTTTTTAAGTTCACCACACTCCAATTTCATTACCCAACAAACAGACTTTGAATATTGTTGATACACTTTACAAACTAGACTATAGACTAAGAAAACAGACCCCTAAAACCAAGACCTAGACCCTTAAATTGTCCTAATAAAAAGAGAAACCCCGCACCTTCCAATTGCAATTGACTAAGAAATTGAAACACATAGATTACAGACTCTAACGTTGTAACAACCTTGGTTAAAAATCCATGCAAAATATATATAAGACCGCGGTCATGGGATATGTATTCCAAGCTGAATGGTGAGTAAAACATCTATGTGGGTGTTCATTCAGTTTATTATGGCTAAGGAAAATGGAAAAGGTAATGGCAAAGGCTTTAGAAAGGCATGAGGCATTACTTGGCATTCATTTATGAAAATAATGGAAATTAGGAGAAAAGGAGGGTGAAAGGTCATAGGTTGTAAGTGAGGAGGAAAATGAAGGAAAATAATGGAAATTGAAGAAAATAGAGGCCTCATTAATAAAAAGGATTATGAGGATCAGTTAACAAGATTTTTCTCAAGCTTGGTCAGTGTAAACGTTTGCTAGTTCAGTTTTGGAACTCTCCCTCTATTCTCTCTCTCACACTCTTGGACACATAGAGTTTCTTGGAGCAGTCTTGGAGGAATGTGGCATACTTGGAGTTTTGGAGAAAGAAGGAAAAGGAAGAGCAAGAAATTGCAAGAGGACATCGAGATCAACGACTACAACATATTTTGCTTGCAGGTACCAAGTTTCATGTATGTTTTCCTCACTAGATTTTGCATGCATGGAATTTGCATGTGGTTTATTGGTCTTCATCTATCACTAGCATGGAGGATTACCAGGATTAACAACGGATTTTCTGGCCTTTCCATTTCCTAGATAGCCATGTTGTTGGGGGTTTATTTCTTTGTTTTTCTATTTGGTTCTCATGTTTCCTTTAGCTTGGGTTGAGTTACTAGTTTCTAGAGCCTTGGTTGGACAAGCACTCTGGAGCCCTATAACAGCTTGGGTTGAGTTATTAGTCCTTGAAAGTTGATTAGACAAATCCTCTAGAGCCCTTGGTGGGTTGAGTTACTAGTTCTGGAGCCTTGGTGCGACAAACTCTCTGGAGCCCTACAGTGGTTGTGGGTTGAGTTACTAGTCCTAGAACCTTGGTTGGAACAAACACTCTGGACCCCTGGAAGGCTTGGGTAGAGACCAATCTAATGATGGTTTTGTGATTTTCGACCATGAGGTAGAAGCACCTTGACTTCTCATAAAAATGCTTCAACTTTCAAATGGACTCCTCCAATGATTTAGGTTCATTGAACTCAATCCAGTCTTTGTATGCTACTGGCAGTTCACTAATGAATCTTTGAAACTTGGCCTTCTCCTCCTTGAGGTAAGGTACATATCTCAACAACTCCAAACAAATTGCAGGTATCCTCATCTATCATGGAAGCCATCCACAACTCATAAGACTCCTTAGCTTTGTCATCATAGTACCTCTCTGACAAGTACTTCTTCTTGAAGAGACTTTCAAATGCATGCCAAGTCAAATCATCTTCATAAATACCTTTAACATTCTTCACATCTTCCCACCAAATATATTCTTTACCTTTGATACTGAAAAGGGCTATCCTTGCTTTCATGTTTTCTAAATAATCATGCAATCTAAAGAATTTCCTCATACCAAGAAACCATGCCTCTGCATCCTGCGATTTACTCATATCTCCATCAAAAGTAGGTGGATTCTCTTTCTTGAACTCATCTGGAAAGTATCCCCTATCACTCCTCCTATAAGAGTGATAATAATGATGCCCATGATGTCTATCAGAACCAGAACTAGAATAATACCTATGTCTAGCACCTCTCCAACCTATGACCATCATAAGACCTATGTCTACTAGGAGATCTACTAACATATGCCCTATTAGTTTTTTCCTCTTTCCTATGGTTGACCTGAAGTGGTCCTTGCCGCTGCAATTCTAACAAACTCTAAATTAGTATTACATTCACCTATGCTTGTTTCTCTTGTGGCTGTAGAATTTTATCATTGTCTATTTTGCAATTTCTTATTTCATCCCGCAAGCTTCTCAATGTATCTACCAAATCAGAAGAATTCCCCACACCACACTACTCATCTGATGTATAGGGAGATCATATGTAGTTTACCACCTTGCTAGAAATTTGATCTCTTTCGTGCAAGGCATACTATGTCAGCTAAACCAATTACAATAAACCAACATACTTTAGCATAATTCGTGGAGGATACCTTGTCTACAATGTCATCAAATCAACATGATACGTATATAATGTAATCATAATAGCATAGAGACATCTATCGAACAAATGCATCAACACATAAAGATCCTTCTAGGTAGCGCTCAGTCATCAATACAAGGCCATATAAAAAATGCATGCTATGACCTTATCCATGAAAAAAACTGTTATTCCATCGTACACATTACCACATGCAACCATGAACATGCATAAGAAATGCCTAATCAACTACACATATGCATAACTGCATGTAGTCGATCATAAGCAGTCAATTCTTGTAATCAACCTACAAGATTGATACATGTAATCAAACAATCAAGAGTGAAACCCAACATACAAGGATATAATCAAACTACATATAATCAAGTTGCTATAAGCTGCATATAATCAAGTTGTGTATAAGATGCATATAATCAAGTAACCAGTCATATACTTCTAACCTTACATTCCACAAAATCACATCAAGTTCCTCATGATAACCTTACTACAACCATGATCAACATGATGCAACACAACAAGAACATGGAAAACAAGTGTAAGAGACACACATTGCTCATACAATCTGAGGGGTGAACCAAGCTCTGATACCAATATGTAACACCCCCTCCTCCCAGGTCCACCCAAGCAATCAACCAGTGGGACAAACATGTGATGAGAGAGGTTACAATAAGGGATTCAATCTCATTAGTGGCCTTAAGGAAATGGAATTGATGGAACATCACACACAGTCATCCAACATCATCAACAGAACCCTAAGGAAATAGGTCAGTCACTAAGACGGTTTGTCAGTGGGTCCCATTGTTGTTTTGGATTTCTTAGGCCATAGTATCTCTCATGCTATGGCAAAGCAAGTGGCCAACAACCTAAGGTTTCTCTCATAGGCCTTCCTGCAAGTGACTATGGACCAAAATTTCCAGTTATATGCCCAAAAACGTGAGATTTGAGCCACTTTTCTAGCCTAGAATCTCGACATCTACCCAGAACTTGCTACAACCTTTAGAATCCATCAAAGACATGATAAAATTGTTGATAAATAAAAAATAAACCTCAGGACTAGGTATGAGTATCCCCAACTCAGACTGGCATTATATCAAACACTTGGCATCAATGTAACCTACAGGTATAGGATACAAGACAGAGCATTAATGACTGAAAGAACTTATGAAAAATATCTAGAAGGATCACCTCCTTCTCCATTGAGCTATTATATCATCAATTAGATCTTGCATCCATCCATTTAACAATTACAAGTAAATACATGAAATAACCATGACATCAATCAGTCATTTAACCATGCTTATAACTAGCATAAAACCATATAAATATTATATATATGATTGTCATTAAATCCACATATAAATTTGTGCAAAGGTAAGAGAACTTATCTTTTATTAATCATAGGCAAATCCGACCAATTTCAGGACTTCTGTGTACCACCTGACCATAGACATGGTTGAACTAAATGTCTCTTTCAGTCAATCACCCCCGTGCCATATTCCAAGCATGAATGTGGGATCTCATAGAATAACCAATTTAAAAACAACCAACAGAATCCAGAGGTTAAACCACCTCCACCCTCATCAAACTATGATCACACCAAAACTAGTGCTTCGATCACAACCAATCAGAACTTGGAATTCCATCTGCCATCACTATCCTTGAGGAATTTTTTGTCTCCTTGTCTCTCAATTTTTACTGCAATCCAAACCCAGATCACTATGCCCTAAATCAAGATATCTCCCTCAGTCTTTACCATGTATCCTACCAAAACTGATCAAGGGATTCCTAGGCCTCTGGGAATGGAACTTGAGACCACATCCACCCCGGATTTTGAAATCCATCCAGCAAACCAAAGCTTGAAACCGAAATAAACATCCCAACACCATGGCATCTGAAAAAATTAAAGGCTACGCTGAAAACCAATGCCATAACTCGAGAAAACTATGCCATCGACAGCAAGAGACCCATACACTAGCATGCAAATCCATTCATGTCCAAACCAGCTAGGAAATCACACATTAAAAAGGTTACCTACAAGTATTCATGTTGAATTTGATTGATCATGCTTTCCTTTCCTTGATCATTTATTGCCTTCCTTTCCTTTTGCTTGTTTTTCCTTCCTCAATCCAAAGCTAGAGTGCCCCAAGAAAACTCTAAGTTACCAAGAATGAGAGAGATCCAAACTTGATCTTGACAAAAGCCATGATCTGATCCTCATAAGCCTTTTTATGCATGAGGCCTCTAATTTCTTCATTATCCATTATTTTCCTTCAATTTCCTCCTCACATGAAACATGTGACCTTTCACCTTACTTTTCTCCTAATTTACTTTATTTTCATAAATAAATGTGCCAAAATTCCTTTTTTCCTTTTAATGCCTTGCCTTAGCCTTTTCCAATTTTCCTTATCCAAAACACACATCTAATGATGCCCACTAGGATATCTTTGCCCAACATTCAACTTGGAATAAGTGTCCCCTAATCGTGGTCTTGTTTTTCCTTTATTAACCTTTATTACATGAACTTTTCACCAGGGTTGTTACATTGGCCCTCTCGACCCACTTTGCCCTCCTCAATCCCTCTAATCCCTCTAAAGGCCCTCTTAGTCTCTGGCCTACTCAACCTTCTCCTCCACAATATATTATCTTTCTGATCATCTTCGACAAGCCCTCTCAGCCCTCGAGATGTATGAGGCCTACTCTACCTTCTTCTCCAGAACATGCTCTCTTGTCAATAACCTTTTGTAGGATCTCTCAACCCTCAAGAAGTTTGAGGCCTACTAAGCCTTCTCCTCCACAAGTTTCTCTTTTGTCAACCACCTTATGCAGGCCCTCTCAACCCTCAAGGGGTATGAGGCGTACTTAGTCTTCTCTTTTGCAATATGCTCTCTTGTTGGCCACCTTCCGTAGGCCCTCTTGGCCCTCAATGGTTCCAAGGCCTACTCAACCTTTTCCTCCATAATATTTCCTCTTTCCAACCACATTCCATGGGTCCTCTTAGCCCTCAAAGGGTTTGAGGCCTACTCGGCCTTCTCCTCCACAAGATGCTCTCCTTTTAACCATAAGAATGAATCACTTACCCTTGTATTTATACTTTTCCAAAGGGTACAAAATCATGGGTCTATGGGAGAAAATACCCATCACTTAGCCTACTTTCCCAACACGTGAGAATACTCTTGATGCTACCCAAAACATCAACATCTACATCACTATTTACTAATAATATACAACAACCCAAATCTTAATCAAGGTTATATACAAGAAAATTATCTATATATTTTTAATTACTAATTATGTAAGCAAACCTTGTTTGTTTGTACAGTCTTCATTTCTCCTCTGAAAACTGAGATTGTGGCATAGGTCATATCCATTTGAAAGTCCCTCCAAGTTTCATTCCCCATGACTTTAACAATAAGATACCCAAATTTATTAGTATATTTGCAACCACTACATCCATAAGAATATTTTAATTGCTAATTGGGAAAAGGTTACAACCAGGTCCTTAATCATACTGACGCATTTTACCTTTCTTGAATTAAAAAAAATATAGGTCATTATATATATTAGTGAATTCCAACCCCAATATCTTCATTATTTCCTATGGAATTAAGTTGTGAGAATCCAAATATTCAAACATGCAATTATGCAACAAGATATCATGGATTTTAATATTAATGTAGAATGGTTCTATTAAATCTCCTCTTTCTACCATAGGTGGTCCAAACATGACTTCAAGGTGCCATCTAGTAGATTAAGTGTGAATTGTTGAACTGACACACTTTAACATTTTATGACCTTTGAAATCTATTTATGATAAATAGTGTTTTTAGCCAACTTAAAAAGATTAATTAGGGTTTTAATTTTCTCAAACTATTTTTCTAGACTAAAAGGACCTATTGGCTTAATTGAATTTCCTTGTTCATAAGTACTTCGAGACCCCTATTCATTTTCTTTTGAGGTGGGTGGATATTTTTCTTTTCCTTTATCTTTTAACTATTTAGCAAAAATATTTATGGTTGATCCACTTGTTTAATCACATTAAGTATTAGCATAAAATCATATTTCTTATGCAATTATGCATGTACAATATCTATTAAGAGTATATATTGTGAAGATAATTCATCATTTTTATTATATGCTCAATTAAAATTGATTAAAGACTGAATATTATTCATATTAATTTTCATTCATAGGAATTATGAAGCATTATCTTCGACCTAATGATTTCTTCTTTTGGCTCAATAAGATCCTCCTCTATAAAACCATCTACCACATTGTCTCTTAATGGATGCTAAATAATATGCCCTTCATTCTTCTTCTCCCTTTATAAAATATGTGGATTGAAAGGCCTTGTAAACTAATTTGTATTTTTGTTTCATACTTCCTCTATCGGCCTAATAGGGTTTCTCCCTTTTAATGAATTCCTAATCATTCTTGGAATTTCATCAATTTTTTTGTTCTTGAGAACCCTCAGTTTAATTTGAAGGATCAAATTCTTCTTTCAATTGCCTCCTTTCTCTAGGTTCTACTCTAAATTTGATCTTCCCCAATACTTCCATATTTGCTTCAATTTGTGGATCTTCTTTCTCTCAACATTAAAGAAAAATAGAATAAAAATATACAACAACAGTTACTTTCACAGCTAGCTAAGAAGGTTTTATATCCACAAGTATTTTATTGTAAACCTTGTTAAACCTTTTGGTAAATTCTAAAATAGATTCACCATTTTTATTATTAAGGTTCACAACTATGTAATATAATAACGAAGATCATTTTTCTCCACATCATCTCATAAATGTAGATTCCAATGTATCTCGGGAATCAATTAAATCTGCAGGTAAATGCTTGAACCACTTTCTAACTTCCCCTTCCAGAGATTGAACATATATTCTCATTTATAGATCTTCATATTCTATATTCATGTTATCAAAAAAAAATTGTAAGAGTGAAAGATGACCTTGAGTTGTTACTTATGTTTCCCTGTTGCAAATGCTTGAGATAATCATCTAGAAAATCATGTATGTTAGCAGATAATATAAGAGGAGCATATCTTGTAGCTATAAAATAATTTACCTTCGGGGATTTGGAGGAATGTTGACTTGAATATTTCCCCTCCACCGCCTCCAAAAAAAACATTTCCAGCCATTAAATCATCTAAATTATTGTCTAAGTTTCAAGATAAATTAGATTATAAAAATATTTTAAAGAGGATTTTGTGTCTTAGAAGAAAATTATAGTAGATTCTTGTTTTTTTTAATGAAATAATGATTGTTCAAAAGGAATATAATCAATATGATCCTCATATACTTCAACTTATTAAAATGAAACTATGCAATCTTAAAGGTTTTATGAAGACACTAAATCTTTCCTTTCACATATATTTATTTGAGTTATTAACTTCTTAGGGTGAGATAATATTGGAATTTCCTTGTGATTTTCCCTAGTATGCCTTCTTTTGGATGTCAAGACTAGATCTATGGAGTTCTATGAATGAAAATATTTATCCAACCCTTCCTTTGTTCACCAAAAAGATAAAGGTATATATCATTATGCCCAGGTAAAAAATTTGGGATTTTTATTCCCTAGCAACAATGATAGTTTTATGCTGTTTGTTGAGATGTTCCAAACTAGGGAACTATTTGAAGGCATCCATAAATATTAGAATTGAAGCCACTTAAACCTTTAGAAAACTAAACTAAAGACTCTATCTACAAGAAATCTTTCAGATACAATAAGTAGCCTTCTAAAATGATGTGTAGGTTATGAAGAAATTAAGGAAGCATGAACATAAGATAAATGTTATTTGGATAAGATTATAACTTCTATGATAGGAATGCATGCTAAGAAGTTGAAACTTGCAACAACACAATGTATATAATCAGCAATATGAATTTCACCCAAATGATTCAAATAAGGAAGGAAGTCATAGCTAATACAAATTGTATCTTTTTGAATTCTCACTTTCTCATAATTTTACAGCGATAGATCAAACCGAGGAAGTAGTACCCAATTGTCATGATTTTAATTGATTTGTATAACTAAATTCAAGTACATGTGAGGAATGTTTTTATGATAAACTAAGAAAGTACATGAAACAGAGGTTTATAGACTATTATAATTATAAATATTGAAACTTACAAACTAATGCAAACAATATTGTCCTAACTACAAAAATTATGGCTCGATCCAAAAATTCTCCATCTATTGATATCGAGTCTCCTCTTATTTTTATACAAAATGAAATATAACAACATTAGATTCCTTTCACAACCTTCTACACTAGAAATTCAAAAAAAAAGTCTAATTATTCATAACGTAAGGCTTGAAGAAAACCACTCCTAGGTGTTGACCTGTGTATGCTTATGTTGGAAAAGTCGTTTCACTAAATTATCCTTGTGAAAATTACACGAACATCCTCCAATTATCATCCATAGGATAATTATATGTAACCCTCTTGCTATATCAAATATTCAGCTCAATATATTTATCATAGGTTGGAATAGTTGAGAACAAATTCTTAATTTTCCACAATAGGTAAAGGTCATGGGTGAATTTATCTACTATGGTTTGTCCTTTTAACATTTCTACCATATTTGAAAATTTATTAATTTTCTCTTTCCTTTAACAAAATCTCATTGTAATGTTCAATAGGAATAAAATTTACTTTCTTTCCCCAGTAAGTAGGAAAATCCATTTTTAATAAAATTATTCAAACCTACTCATTAACACTTTCAACATTTCTCTTAACCATATTACGCTTGTTTTTAGTTTGTTGAACTAGATTCTTCTTTGTTAGAACTTTATTGATATCCATGATCATTGAAGTTCTATTATTAATTCCAAGAGCTCTCAACTCATCCCATGATTTAGAATTCAGGAACTTTATTAATTTATTTTCCATATGGGGTTTATTTCCCAATTCTTCCAGTATTTGTTAAATTACTTGTTGTGTATGATAAGATAATCTAGATTCGTCTCTAACCAATTTAAATGTTAGGCCCCTATAATTGTTGGATCCCTATAATACTAGTGATTACCCCATTACTATGGTATTTATACCCCTTATTAATATCGTTGTGCCCCTATTGCCCCCATATTGTTATTACTGTGCCCCATAGAATCCCTCTATTGTTATTTTTGCGGCTTTATATTATTATTGTTAGGTCGGCTGGGTTATATTGTGACTCCTTAGACTCCTATCTATAGAAAGGAGGTTTTGTCATTTGTATCATCCAAGAATTGTTCATTTATGTAATGTAAAAGAGGTTGGCCCCTCGAAAAGGCTGAATTCTAAGGCGTTGACCTATCTTTTCTATCTTTTCTTGAGATGGTTTCATAACATTTGGTATCAGAGCTTTGGATTCTAGGGTTTCGCTGCTCCAAATAGGTCATTGTGGCATTTTCGCTATAACATTTTTCTGCGATGTTTCAGAAGTCGGAAAAAAACCCATTTGAGAAGACATTGCGCTGCAGCTCAGGTCCGAATTTCAGAGCATTTCGCGCTATGTTTGCGGAGATATGATTTGAGGAAGTTGGTCTTTTTGCAGACTCCTGAATTACATTAAAAAGAGGTGACCTGGGGAAAATCGTCATAACTTTCTCTCTGAGCATCGGATTCAAATTTTGCAAAAAGGTACAGAAAGAGCACGGACTGTAGTTTCGTCTGGATATTTTTTAGAGCCAAAGGTCCAAATAGGGACACGTGGCACTTCATTCAAGTTCACTCTTATGGAAAGGTCTATAATCAGGTCATTGTGGGATATTTGGCATAACTCTTCATTGGAGAAACCAATTCGGGTCAGATTGGTGGAATTGGAAAGAGGACACATAGGGCGACCATAGGTCGCAATTTCAAAACTGGATGTTTTGAAAGTACAGAGATACATTAGAGGCAATATCGAGCTCCTATAAACAAAAAAAAAAGGTGTGTAGATTCTTTTAAATTTTTGCTTAAGATTGGTTTGAAATTTTATTTTGAAAGAATTCAAAGGGCTAGTAGAGCATTATTATCGGTAAATGATGCCCCGAGGAAAGAAAATGCAAACACCTAGTAAGGAACCTGAAAGCTCTAGCATGACTCATGAAGAAGAGGAAGAAATGCTACATGATTTATCAAAATTACAAGACCAAGTGCAAAAAATGTCAGCCTCACAAAAGCTAACAGAAGCTAAGATAAATGGCATGGAATCTAAGATAAAGGGCGTGGAAGCTAAGATGGACGATTGGAAGACAGATTTGAAGATAGACATGGACGATTTGAAGACAGACTTGAAGACAGACATGGACGAA